>VZTU01022786.1:46572-98855 GCA_013400835.1 Zapornia atra
GAGCCCGCCTCCTCCTCCGCCCTCCCGCAGTCCGCGCCATCCGGCGGCCGCTAAGGCCGCGGCCCGCCCCACCGCTGCCCCTGCCCCCGGGACCGCGGCCCGGCCCGGGTGCTCGCTTCGCGGTTCGCCGCGCCTCCGCAGCATCGCTCTGGTGTTCCGGCCTGCCGACGGCACAGTAATTCGTACGTAAGCCCCGGTGAGGGCGGCGGGGATTCTGTACGCGCGGGCGCAGATTAGGGGGGAGGCAGGGGGACGTGAGGAGAGCAGGGCCGCCGCAGCCTGCATCGCTCTGTGCCTCACGAACCCGAGACGGCGGCTTAGGGAAGACGCTTTCCTTAGGAAAGACATCTGCACCTGGTATGAGCAGGCGGAGGGACGCGTGTTTCAGTATGAAGGCGTCAGAAGAGGACGACGACCTTGTTGCCATCCGGGGAAGTCATCTGTTCATTGCCACTGAACTGGGCGGTGGGTTGCAGGCACCCGTGATAAGGCAGAGGGCCGAGCCCGCGACCTCGGACAGTTACATGAGCTGGCTGTGTGCTTCCTCTCTCCCTTCCACCTGTAAATCATCAACCTGTATCTCAAAGTCCCACTGTGGTGCACACTCCACGTTGCCATAGTTTTTCCTGTGTTTCGTGGGATATTTTAAGGGGGGGATGTTAAGTCTGTACACATTCATATATAAATATATGTGTGCAATATTCTGTAAGCTAGTGGAGGTACTTTTATGTTACATAAAGGTGGCCACTGTTTTGCGATGCTCCACGTTATACTGGAGTATGGCAGGCATAGGACTGCCAGCAAAACTGAGTTTTTAATGAAGGAACAAGCCTATATTCGCTTTGTAGTGCAATGGAGGAAGGCACTTGTGAAAGCTGCTGGTAGTCCCCGCTTAACTGCACTGGGGTTCACACTGTGGAGGGACTCAGAAATGCAAAATAAAGGCCTTTCTCGGGAAAGGAAGCGGAAACCCGTAATCCAGGGGTGCCTCTGACTGACTGCAGCTGCTCATGGCCACGGAGTCCATAGTGCCACTGAAGCTTCATCCCAGTAAAACCCCAAATGAAGCACAGGCAGCGTGGACGTCGGCTCCTCAGGCATGGTTGGGCTCTACTGGTTTGTTCCTATTGCACCACACTTCATGCTCATGTAGACAGAGTCAAGTGATTTTTTGACTTAGGGCCAGGGTTTTGGATAAAGAAACCAAGTGATGTAGAAATACACCATCTCAAGCACTGGTGACCTTGTGTTCTGTCTTGAATGCATCAAGGTTCCACCCACCAACCACCTAAACTCATGATTTTGTCCACTATGCTATTTAATCCTTCATTATCACATCTTTCTCCACATCTGGGTTTCTAAAGGCCGTAAACCCCACATTTTAGCTCTCTTAAAGAAACTTCAATGGACTGGTTTTCTCTAGCCTCTCACTGGAAAGAGGGCTTCTAAAAAGTCTCTCTGTCTCTCTCTTGTACATGAACCCAGTCACGAACATGGAATTGCAGAAGTCCTAGCTACACAATATGTATGTAAGCATCTCACTAATGCCAGGTATCGCCTCCTCAATTGAGACTCACCAGATTACACATCCAGGGACTACATTGCACTTTGAAATTGGCTTTTTTACCATCTGATCAGAAAAGAGAGGGAGCCAGTCTCAACCAAACTATGTAGAAGAGCATATATAGGCAACAGGCAACCAGGAACTGTGCATAAACAAAATACAGTGAGGATACTGAACTGTTACACATGGGGGGAGCTAAGGAACCTGAGGCTCCTGTGGGTCATCAGGAATGAGGACCCTTTAGCAACCACATACACATTTTTTCACTATATTTGAGATGTCACCAACTCTTTTTATCAGTGTACAGGGCATGCAGACTCTAAACTCACTTCAGCAGGGAAATCCACTCTCATTAAGTACATCAGATAAACCAAGTAAGTAAATAAAGAGATCCAAAAGGAGATTCTGGTCTTCTTGTTTAATGGGAATTCCCTGTGTTACAGTCAGTGCCCATTGCCTCTTGTCCTTTCACTGGGCACTGTTGCAAAAGGCCTGCCTCCATCTTCTTTCCCCCCCAAAATAGGTATTTATACACACCAGCAGGATCTCCCAAGCTTTCCCTTCTTGAGGCTGAGCAGTTCTATCCTGCTCAGCCTCTCCCGATACAAGAAAAGCTCCAGTTCCTTTATCATATTCACGGCTCTTCACTGGACTCTCTCCAGTATGTCTGTCTTGTACTGGGGAGCACAGACTGGACACAGGCCTCCAGGTGTGGCCTCCCTGAGGCCGAGTAGAGGGGAAGGATCTTTCCTTGACCACCTGCACAGGGGGATGGACCGCTGTTGAGCTTGGAGAAGGTGATCCTTGAAAAATCAACCAGCTTTTGGATCCCTCTTCTCTCCAGGGCCCTTATGTTAACAGGGCTATTACTCCATAAACAGATTACCCAAACCCAAGGATTTCCACTTCACCAATGTATGGATATAAAATTTTCCATGGTGGTGAATAATACTGCTATCAAGGAACTATTCTTATATACATGTATTGGCTAGCATTGACAGTCTAAATTAAGCATCTGCCAGGAAAAATAAGACAAACCAAAACCAAACCAAAACAAACCCACCCCCCCCACCCAAACAAAACCCCAAACAATTTTGCTGAGTTCTTTTTATTTTCATTTACAGGGCGTGCACATCATTCTACTGGTTCGGGTTATCCCAGGCGTGCCACTTGAGAGCCATCCCAAGTGTATCATTTTTATACAAAACAGACTGCCTAGCCTTCTACCATACTGTGCCTGCATCTGCTGTCACTTGTGTGGAATCTCAAGAGAAGAAAAACAAAGAAATGTTATGTAAATAAGCACTTCAAAATGTCTAGCATATATTGCAATTAAAAAACATGAGCTACTGGGGCCGTGGAGCAGGCGTAGTCATGTCTCGTCAAGCCTCTTCCCAGTGGGAAATGGAATGGATTTGTTTCTGTTTCAGACACTCCAGAAAGGAAATGTAAGTCCTGGGAGGAAATGCCAGGGAGCAGGAAGCGGGGAGTAGGGTCACTAGCAGGGAGCAAGCAAAGAATCAAAGGCAACTCCAGCAGAGGCAATGTTCTCCCCCGAGGAGTGGTCCCAGGGCTCCCGTTGTAGGTGACACCAACCAGTTCTGCTGACAGCAAATTGAGGTTATGAGTCAGGGCTGAAGTCCATGCAGAGACCCAGTGGGGAGCAGCAGGAACCAGCACCAAGACTAAAGACAAAGCTGGGACTCATGCTCATCCAGGAGACAGGGCTGGAGACAAGCTACCTGCAATGTCCTTCCAGGCTCTATCTAGGAAAAATAAATCAGGAAACTGGGAGAGCAAGGGGCAGGGCTAGGAATGGCATGACCCTGAGCTTAAGTGGAGCCCCTAAATCCCTGGGCAGGGGTGTGGGTGGAGGTCCCAGTCAAACCTGCTCGGGGCCATCAAGGTCTACAGGTGTCCCCAGGGCCCTGCCAGCAACACCAGTGCTTCCTGCTCTCACAGAAATACATGGCATGTGTCTGGGTGCATGTCACCTGGAGTATTCCCAACACCCCAGCAGTGTTGACATGGGGACCTAAGTTTCTTTGAGGTTCTGTGACAGCTACAGCAGGGACAAAAAGGTACTCTGTGAAGAAGAGACTAGGATAAGACAATGTAGCCTTGCAACAGATAAACTCATTTGTTGAGGACAGCTGTTAGTGGGTTACTTCTATGCCATTTTTTCCCCAGGTCTATGTCATTACATGGGTGCATTTTCATCTAAGAAACAACCATCATATTGGTCACAACAGCAAATACCTGAAAGGCAGGAGCCTCCCAGAAGTAAGAAATTCTGTCCCAGGCCAGGGAGAGAAATATATTTAAGGGGATTCCTGAGGACAAGAGTCACCTGGCTTCCTTACACACAAATGAACACAAACGTACTGATGTCATGAATGAGCTGTACTGGCAGGATTCTGGATAAAGGTCTGTGTAGAACCAGCCTAAACCATGCTTGTTATGTTACCTTAAATAGTTCTTCAGCTTAGAAAGACAGAAGAAAGTCATGAATGCATTGAGTTCCATGAAATACAGGTCTTCTGAACACTGAGGTACCTAACCAGACAAAAGAAAATGTTAACAAAACCCCCTGTATAAAAGCACAGAAAAAAAATTGCAACGTTTGTTGAATACCAGAAAAGAAGCTTTATATATATATATTTACATGCACAGATATAAAGATCTAAATATAAAGATACATATATATATATAAAAGGATTTTTCAGAATAAAATAGAAACAAAACTAGAAAGCCAACTTGAACAGTAACTATTTTTACACAGGTCATTATTTTGTTAGGTTTTGAGGACTTTAGGGGGGTTTTTTAATACAGGGGATTTTTCAGCAATGCCTACTAGCTTTTCCCTCCACTTTCTATTACTGTCTATCAAATATTCCTCCTGCTCCCTACCTCCTTGAAGATAAGTATGTTCACATTCAGCACATGGGAACTGCCCTTCCCACAGCACTGTGGTGTCAGCTTGAACCCCAGAAGATATGAGGACTCTGAGGGAAATGTTCTGCCTGGTAAAATGAAAGCAACCTGGCCATAACTGATTCAGCACACCTATGTCAGGCTAACAAGAATGCTATACCTCAAATGACAAGGTATGTATGCAATGACACAGGGCTGGAAAAGATAGGATAAAGCAACAGCAGATGTAATTGTGCTAAAGCCAGTTCGGTGCTTTGCCACCGATCCCTTATCTTTGAACTTCAGTTTACAGACCACATTTCCCCCCTTCCTCCCCAAAAGCTGTACGTGTGCACAACTTTTTACTACTTGATCCAAATAATCCACACAAAGCTTTTCAGATTTGAGAGTTTTTAAGTAAAAACCACAGACACAAGAAGGTTGTTCTGCTGGTTGATTCTGCAAAGCACATGAACCAGCCAGCCATGCCCATTTGTTCACTGTTCCTCCTGTAAAATACTTTCCCCAATCACCAGTCCTCTGCACATATATCCTTTGGAGGAGGGTCAAAGGCATCACACACACACAAAAAAGATAAAAGTTTACATTCTTTGCTTCTAAGATATACTTGAGACCAGAAGCTGCAACGTATAAAGCTGCATTGCAGAAATACATAAACTGACAATGAAATTCTGTTTGCTTAATGAAAAATTAAGCAAAATATTACACAGGGATAACCAGAGCAAGAGAGCTCAGAAGTTAAATATTTATTATGCTTAAACTTCAACTAAGAAACAAAGTGCCTGTGTCAAAAAAATAACATACCATCTCTGGATGGTATTTTAAAATAATATACCACCTCTGGATAAAATACCATATGCTGGGATGTATCCTGAGCACAAGCTTTTCAGGCTGACACAAGGAGTAAGTTGTTTTATTTCCCACAGTTTACAGTTCACCAGCACACATTTAACACACACCTCAACAGCAGAGCCCTGCACAGTGCCTGACTACAGTATACTGAACATCCCCCACCAGCAGTGACCTCCGAACAGCACACAGGGTGTTTGCATGTGTTTTCACATTCTTCACATACCCAACACCTTCTTGCAACTTTTCCTAACGAGTGTTGGTGCACAAGTACAAGTCCAGTCCTGGGAGCCAGCCAGATATCATGGCAAGGAACATAGAATCATAGAATGGTCTGGGTTGGAAGGGACCCCAAGGATCATAGAGCTCCAACCCCCCTGTCACAGGCAGGGACACTGACCTCCAGGCCTGGATCTACACAAGGTTGCCCAGGGCCCCATCCAACCTGGCCTTGAACACCTCTAGGGATGGGCCATCCACTACCTCTCTGGGCAGCCTGTTCCAGCCCCTCACCACTCTCTCTGTAAAAAACTTCCCCCTGATATCTAATCTAAACCTTCCCTCCTTTAGTTTTAATCCATCCCCCTTGTCCTGCCATTATCTGCCCTTTTAAAAAGCTGATTCCCCTCCTGTTTCTCTGCTCCCTTCAGGGACTGGCAGGCTGCAATGAGGTCTCCTCGCAGCCTTCTCTTCTCTAGGCTGAGCAAGCCCAGCTCCCTCAGCCAATATTCAAACACCTGCTTTTAAAGGCTATTTCAAGTGGAGATAGCTCACATCCCCAAACCTGCCTGCTAACCAGCGAGCTCCACCACTGCAAGGATTCATTTGGGCTCCTCCAACACAGCGGGCCAGAAAGGGAACGCCGAAAGAATTAATGAGGACCAAGTCCTTTCCAAAAGCCAAAGAGCTTGTACATAGTGATTTCAATACTCTGATTTTAAATCCTTGCCCAGCATTCATACCAAGCCCCAGCAAATCTTATTTCTTGCATAGCAGAACACATACATCAATTCCATCATTGGCATTTTCACATAACGCCTCTGTCGCCACGCTGAAACCGTGTGTGCAAATAGAGCTCTGCTTGGGAAAGGACAGCCCCACATCTCATCTTCCCAACCCCATCAAGTGCCAAACACAGAGAGTGTGCAGATGCCAGTCCAAGATGATGGGCCTTGGAGGTTGTCAGCTGCCTGGCTTCAACAGATGGAGAAGATTCACAGGAGCCACCCATATAAGCCATGGAGCATGAAAAGACACCGAAGAACAGGTTTATGGAAAAACCTTATGGTTCCCACGTGTGGCAAGCCCTGCTCCAGTGCTCGGCTCCTGTGGGAAAGGGGGACTAAGTGCAGAGAGCTCAGGTTGGCAGCCAGAGTCACCCAGGCTTTAGTTAATGCTCTTTCTTGGCTACAAAACTGAGGTTGCACACTCCTTCACGCGTTGGTGCAAGGCTGTGTTTAGACAGGGCGAGAGCTGGAGGCAACACGCAGGTTGTCCTTATGGGGAAGAGGAGCCCTGGGAATATTTTCTTTAAAAAGGCTTGAAGGATGTGGATAAGATCAGCCTGGCCAACATACACCCCATTAAAGTGTTCCACAACAAGGTATGTCAGTAAGATACATCTTCATTTGGGATAAAAGCCAATTCAGGGATTAGAAGAACAACTTGTCAAGGCCGTTCATCATAAATTACCTGTATTGTCTCTGGAAAGGGGTGGAGACAATTCCACCCTCCACACTGGGATGGGGTGATTCACAGAACTGTTGCTGTACAGGGTCCAGCTTGTGAATAACAAACCTTCCTAAGCAGGCTTGCCTTTATAGCAAACACAAATGAAAACCAGGCTGAGTGTGCCTCTTCTTGGGAAAATGGTGTCAGCAAGTGCAAAATAAGTGTTGTTTGGCTGTGTCTGTGTTATCAGAGACAGCCATTAATCAAATTACATGTCAAGCATATTTCCAGTTGTCTACACAAAATAACAACAGGGTGTTGGCACCCTTTCCCTGACATGAGTGCTGGCACCATGCCCTCATCCACAGACCCAAGCAAACTTCAGAGGTGGGTGGGGCACTGCGTAGTCCTTGGAAATTAAGTTTCCCTGTCCCATTCCTGAACAACATGTAGTGGTCAAGCCACCACTTCTGGCCCAGCGCATCCCCCAGCCACAGAGGGATCCCTGGTATGGTGCGCAGGAGCTTCTGCCCCACACAGGAGCACATTTGTCCTTGCAAACTGTCCTTCCCTAGTCAGTGTTCAAGCCCAGAGGCACGAGCAAGGCTGCTTGAGGTTGTTGCCTTTCTCCTCCCCTACACGAGACAGGAGGTCACACGTCAGCAGAGGAGCCACTCAGTGAAGAGATGCTGTGCAACCTCTTGTCTTGTGGGAGGGGTTCATGAACACATCTAGAGATATTTTAATGGACTAAGCTTATTCTCTGTTTTGTCTCCTTATATTTCAAGATGCAAATCTCCTGGAGTCAATCACATCTAACACCGTGTGTTGGGTAGGCATTTATTCTTAGAAAGGTATATTTTACTATGCATCCTGGTAATGAAACTGCTCTTTCTTACATAGAGATGAGCCTGGATGAACATTTGAATACTACTTCATGTAGCAAACCACTTAATAACATTAAACATTATTATTATTTGAAGTGCTTAGCTTTACTTTTATGTACATTCATGGACACCTACATACCAGTGTTTCAAAAAACTGGTTTTCCAAAACCTCTGTCTAGAAGTCTGTAGCAGCAGCAAACTTCTACTAGAGACAAAAAAACCCCTCTAACCCTATGTCTACCTCAAAAATAACTACATTAAGTCACTCCTTATATTTTCTGATGTGAAACAGTGGCAGATCCTGTTGCAGTGAGATCAAGTCTCCTAATCACTAGCATAAATTTGGAATCTATGAAGTACCCAGAGACCCTAAAATGAAGTAAGATCAACATGATAAAATGTGATTACAGCGTGTTACAGAACATATAGACAGTTTTCTGCTGGCTGCAAGTGCCATGTAGTCTGCCAGCAGACTGGGCAGACCAGTGCCGAACAGCTTCTGCCTGGAGCAAGACATGAGGACCTCAAAATCCTAAACCAGGCTCCTGCCATGCTGGGGTTTTTTTCATGGTGACTGATTCTTTTTGTTGTAAGAATCAGGATGATGTTGTAAGATAAGGATGATTGTCCATGCCTCTTTCAAACTTCAAGATACCAATTAAGGAAACGGATCCAGAGGCTATGGAATGGGCTAATGAGCCCTGGATGACACCAAACCACCCAGTATGATCACTGTCTTTCAGTGGCTAGGACCTGTTCACAACAAAACTATATAGCACCTTCAAAAATAAGCGACCAGCTTGAATGTTGACCAAGAGGCAAAGCACCCCAGCAGTTGGGCCACTATTTACATAATGACTCTTCCATTCCATGGGCAAAGGCAGTGTGTATATAAATTCTCCCTGGCTGAAGACAGAATTGGGAGCTAAGAAATTAGTAGATTAATACAATGGGTGAAAAAAGAGCAATGATTGTGAATTCAGACTTGAGGTTTAAAGTTAAATTAAGTTTTAGTTGATTAAACCTAACTTCAGCTAAGAGTAGCTAAACTAAAAGGAATCATATATAAACACTTTACAGTCTATTTTCCTGTTTAATCTCCCATTAATTATTTGCAGTTTGATGTAAATTAATATTAGCAAGACATTTAAACAGAAATCATAGAACTGATTGTACTGAAAGAGCAATTTTAATCCATGTAATAGCAGCCAGCACTGCCTGGGGTATCTATGAAGCTGATTAAGAGCCTGGAGCATCTCCCTGCAAGGAAAGGCTGAGCGAGCTGGGGCTGTTCAGTCTTGAGAAAAGAAGCCTGAGAGGGGATCTGATCAATGTTTATAAATATCTGAAGCGTGGGAGACAGAGGGAAATGGCCAGCCTCTTCTCAGTGGTCTGTGGGGACAGGACAAGGGGCAATGGCCTCAAGTTGGAGCACAGGAAGTTCCGCACCAATATGCAGAAGAACAACTTCACAGTGAGGGTCACAGAGCCCTGGGACAGGCTGCCCAGGGGGTGTGGAGTCTCCTTCTCTGGAGATATTCAAGACCTGTCTGGACACCTCCCTGTGCAACCTGTCCTAGGGACCCTGCTTTGACAGGGGGGTTGGACCCAATGATCTCTGGAGGCCCCTTCCAACCCCTACAATTCTGTGAATCTGTGATCTGGTCACAGTAGCACCAGTGCTGGGTACAGATACTTGCAAGGCTGAGAGGAACAGCGACAACGCCTGAAGACCATGGGTCTTGTGCCAACCGCAAGCATTTTGCGTACCTTAAACCCAATTGCCCTGCCAGGGTGCTTCACTGCCCTTCTGGGCTCTGCATGCTTCTCCCCAGAGAGGTCAGCGCTGGCTCTTGCTGGCTGGCACACACTGCTTTTGTGTAAAAAGGGCAACAGGTGGCAATGCTCGCCCCAAGGTCACAGAGGAGTCCTGCCTCCCAGCCGCCTGGCACGCCCTCCATGGCCAGGGAACCACAACTGCACTCACATTCCCATCCCAGCTGCGTGGCAGAGGGTACCGCCGCAGTTACGCTTGCAGTTCCCATTATATAAAGGGTTTGCTGACAGAACTTCAGAGTAACACATGTTGCAGGCAGACTTTTACCTTTTTCCCCCCCCTCAAATTTCTATTTGCCTGAAGTGACCGTGGAGAATGAGGGCCCAGGGGTATTAACGTGGGGTGCTGAGTCCATTTAAAAAAAAACAATAACAAAAAAGCAAGATTAAAATAGACTTCCAGCTGAAATTACTAAAGGTTGAAACATATGATTTGGCACAACCCCCCAAGGAATGCAGCAGATCTCAGTTTGCCTTGACAAGCTGAAAGTTATCTAATAATCACAGAGGAGCGAAGCTTTTGCTTACTAATTTCTGTGTTTAGGTTATTAACCACACACCCATGAGGTTAGATACAGGTATCTCTCTTCATTAAACCCACGTGTCTCAGAGTGAAACCATGAACTTTGGAATTGTTCAGAAAAATCTCTAACTTGGTAAGGAGTTTGGCATCCCGTTCTTCCTCCTTGAGGTTTGGGGTTTTAAAAAAACACCCCAAAAATAGGCAAAGTTGCAGGTTGCATAAGGTCTTCCACTTCACAAGAGTGCCAGTACAAGAACGCAAACTTCTCACCACTCTCTTTGATTATTGCCCCCTAACCAGCAATAGAAAGCAGAGGTAACCTTTAGGGAACAATTTAGATATTAGCTGGTAACAAATTAGAAAAATCAGGAATTTAAAATTAGCTGTTAATAAAAAAATAAAGGAAGGAAAAAAATATCCAAGAAACTAGCAACTTTTCTGGAAAGTAGGATATATTTTCCCTCGTGGCAACTGCTTTATCCTTTGTAGCAGCACAGTTCTGCTCTGCCTTCAGCTGGTGTATGACCCCCTCGGTGGGGGCTGCAGGTGAGTACACGTGATCCTGGGGTTCTGTACCCCCTTTGATAAGAAAGCAGCATTAACACCAGGTGCATCCTGTAGCAAGTCCTCTTAACATACAAATGCTCATCCTGAGCCATCACTAGTAACTGCCAAAACTGAAATATCTCTTCCAGCTTTGTGAAAAATATGAATTCATTCACTTTTCCTTCAGTACACTCCATATTCTCTTTTTTTCCATGCAAAGACATGAAGAACACAACTTCCTCTCCACTCTTATCTACCCCACCAAGCACAGGAAGAAAAAAGCTTCACCAAACCCTTCAAACCCCAGGCTATAAACCCTACAGCAGCCACAGTGACAAACCACACCGAATTGTCAGAGGTCTTGCTTTCACAGCGATGAGAGGACCTTTGCCACGTTGCCAGAAAGCAGTGAAAGCAGAAAGCAAAGCTTTGCCCCACACAGAAGGAGTTTTCCCTCCCATGGGAAGGGAGTCTGAGCTTGGTTACAGTGCCACAAAAACATGCCAGCACCCAGCAGCATCGTGCAGTCATTCAGAATGCAAAGTCAAGGCTACATCATCCTAAACTCCAGGAAAAATCCACCCAACTTAAAGCACAGCAACAGATGTTTCCCAAAATTTGTTCTTGCCTGCTGTAGCATGGGGTGCCAGGACCACGGGGACGTTTCTGGCAGGTTAATTTGGTAAGAATTGTGAAATGGAAATTCAAGGTGAGGGGGAAGCAAAGATTGTCTTCAACCTTTTTCAACCAGTCCAAACAGGCCCTGTACCACAGTGGTCTCCTCCTCATTACTGTAGTAACTAATAAGCCAGCACTCAATTTTTAGCAGTCCTCTAACGTGATTACATACACATGGGAACACTGGGGCCAGCTGATGGCCTCGTTCAGCTTCTGGATTTGATGAAAATCTTTCCCCTAGCTCAAACAGAATCTAGATTAGGAGACTAATAAATCACAGCAGGTGCTGTGTGCTGCCTAGAAGATCTGTTCCTGCTTAGTGAGTTTTTATCTGCAGTGAGATGGCACTGGCTTTCCATTCTCTTACCTACCCTTGGTATGATCAGATGTTAAACACACGCAGAGCACGTATGTCTTAAAATGCAAGTTCTCCAGCAAGCAAGTTCTTCAGCATCCTTAGAGGATTCCCACACAGTTTGACAGCACCAAAGCAAATGGATCTGATCAAAGCATCATTTAAAAACTTCCCCAAACCCTTCACAACATTAATTCTGAAGAAAGACCCATTCCTGAGCTTTTCCACTAACAGAGAGTGTAGCACATCAGCAGAGCAGCAGCACCCTCCTGCCAAGCAGGGACTTCTCTGCAGAGCCTGCAAGTACAAAAAGGTCTCCCCAACAAACTGCAGCTGCGTGGCAGCTCAGGTTAGGAAAAAAGAGCAGTCTAAATCTTGGGAAGCAGAACTCTAGGTATGGGTTTTTTTGGATGAAGGGTCTTGGTTTTTTACTCATTTGAGACCACAGCTTAAAAGTAATCAGTTAGTTATGCTTAAGAAATAAAAACAACAAGCAACTTCAAAGTGAAAGGTCAAAAACACAGTTTCAATTTTATAGGGAGCTACTTGTATCTTTCAGATAACACGCCAGTTTTAAGATTTCTGTAATTATTTTGGGGCATTGAAATTCTTTACAAGTGACTCCTAATCCAACAGAAGCAAGTTATTAATGTTATTAAATTAATGTTTAATATGCTTAATGTTATTAACCGCATTAATGGTTATAAATATGTAAAGGGTGAGAGTCAGGAGGACAGAGCCAGGCTCTGCTCAGGGATGGCAGCGACAGGACAAGGGGCAGTGGGTGCAGCTGGAGCAGAGGAAGTTCCATGGGAATATAAGGAGGAACTTTCTCCGTGTGAGGGTGACAGAGCCCTGGGACAGGCTGCCCAGAGAGGCTGTGGAGTCTCCTTCTCTGGAGACATCCAAACCCACCTGGATGTGTTCCTGTGGGATTTAGTCTGGGTGATCCTGCTCTGGCAGGGGGTTGGACTAGATGATCTTTCGAGATCCCTTCCAACTCCTAACGGTCTGTGATTCTGTGAAGTTAACTTTCAGTGCTGAGGGTGCTCTGACACTCTCAGCCCTACTTCCACTGAAATCCAGGACAGGATTCCACTGACATTCCACAGGGTAAGGTCTGGTAAAAGGGCAGCCATCTCCAATCTGTTTAATGCTTCCTCTCTGAACCCATAACTCCAAACCCAGACCTAAAGACCTACAAAATAAAAATTCATTCTTCTTCCTCAGACACCCTTACTCAGCTCAATATACATTTTTTTCTTCTTTCAGTAATTTTCTGGCACAAAAGTGTTCCAGCTCCTCAATTAGGGAAAACATGGCTGTTGTTGGGTGGGGTTTTTTTAAAACTTTGTATTAGGATCCTTTATTTTCTTGCAAAGTGGAAGGGGGCCAACAGCAAGTCCACCTGGCCAGTGGGGAGAACTTAGGGGAATTTGAAGCCCTGTTAAATTCCCCTTTCTTCCCCAGGAGCCACATTTCTGTCCTGATTCTTTTCCAAAGCAAGCAAACAAACATTTTATTTCAGTCCTTCAGCTCATAGAAAAGTGCTTGCTTTGGGATAAATTAGTCAGGATTAGTAATTCTCTTTCCTGTTTGCAAGTATTAGAAATAAGTCTAGAACTCACAGGCTGTGTTTCAGGATGGTTATGAAACTTTCATTTTCCACTTGGTGCTATCTTGTAGACTTTCATTTTCCTTTATCCATTTTACTCACATACAGTTTGTGTGCATAAGTAGACTGATTCAGAAAATCAGATGTATTTAATAATAATAGACTTGCCACAAGTGTCACATGTGACAAGGATACTTGGGTTGGCTGGAAAGCAAAAAAAAAAAGTTCAGCCAATATCCAGGTTTATCAAGGGATGAAAAAAGTGGTGAATATTCTCATTTACATGTACAGCACCTGAAAGTACATAGTGCAAGTGAAATTCAGAAAGATTATGGGGAGATGCTTAATCAAAAGATCTCCACACAGCTAAGTAGCATGGACTTGGTATCTTACCTGACTGAATGGGCTTGCAGATAAGCACAGGACACAGCGACTACACACCTTATCAGGATTTTATGACCATAACTAAAGCACCAGGCATCTAATGGTATATCCACACTGCATTTCGTCAGGCTGCTTGTCCTGATAATAGCCAGAGTGCTTTCTGGGCAAAGTCAATAGCAACAGCAAAATCTTTGGACTAGGGATGGGAAGAAGATAGTGCCAGGGTAAACCCATTACTTTATGAAAATTTATTTTAGTGTCTTAATCATTACTTCTTACCTTTTTTGTTGCTGCTCTGGTGAGAGTCCATATGTTGACAGTCTGCATGTTGTTGTCACACCACAACCACCTTTTCCTTTTCCTCTGCTACCCCAGCATGGTTATTCCACATCTCCCACACCAGGACAACAGGCCTGTCTTGGCATGGTCATTCATTCTGCAGCAGAAATGATCAGCCTTATGCCAGTTGCATGTCACGTTGGTAAATTGTGGACTGAGATGAAAGATGCAATGTTTAAAACAACATTGACCAAATGATTCTGTAGGGGACTGTGGTACACAACCAGTGACAGGGTTGAGCTGACATGCGTGCTGCAGGGTAATCCAAATCCCACACTGAATATAAAGCATAAGCCAGCAAGGACTTCTGAGACCAGCATCACTGGCTTACTTAAAAGCATCCATATACTCCACTTTTCTCTCTGCAGCAGGGTCCCTCAGAGAGCTACTATCACATCTGGACTGGGAATCACTCCCAGTTTGGCTCTCAGGACCATGACTGCGAGCCAGGAGAGATAAATCAGAAATGAAAAACCTTCACAAGCAGCTGCTGGGTTAAGTGAGGTTATAAGGAAAGAAACCCAAGGACCTTTCCATAAGCTGTGGGAAAACCATCATTCTTGTGACAAAGCCTCCACCCTGTGCCTTGGGTGAAAAAACCTGACCCCCTGAAGTCTTCCAGAGGCTTTTCATTCAGTTTGTCCAGGCCCTGAAGGCAGCTCACATGGATCCTCAGATGGGGCAGTGAAATAAGGGGAGTATAGGTGTAAACCTATGGGAAGCGTAGGTATAAACTGAGCAAAAACCACCCAAATGAATAAGGACTACAGAGACATCACTGCACTAGTGCTCTCAGTGGTTCAAGACAAGCAGATAACTGGCAAGATTAACCTAGAGCTGACATACTTAAACATCTACTTAAATAGATAAACGACTCCAGATGGCTTTGAATAGGTGATTATCCAGTTGTTGCCTAGAACAAGCACGACCTGAGAAGCACCATGAAGGCAGCTTCCTCTCTGCAGTCACTGGGAGCTGGAGAGGCTCAGCAGGCTGTGGCCATTTATCTCCCTGTCACAGCAGAACACGGCGTGGTGCAGCTCTTCAGGCAGCCCCTGTGGCCCAGACCCTGCTGTAGCTTCATTCCCCTCCAAGACAGCAGATCCAAGACTTCCCGTAGCAGGCTGTGCTGGACTTGGTGTGGATCACCTGCAAGGGAACAGCAGCAGGTGGGCAAGGAGTAAAGACTTGCCTTCACTTTGAGTCCCAGGCCAGCACCACTGCACAGCCATAGAGGGCTGCTCACTACCATCTGTGGCCACGAGGAGATGGGAAGGTGGTTAGTGTTAGCCCTACAATCATGCAGGAAGGGAAAAGCAGAGGTGTCTCCAACTCCAGGGAATTATTCCAACATTATCTACCCTCTGCAGTACCCCACGCTCTGCAGTGCCTTCAGGTGTAGCCAAATGCCAAATACCCTAAGTCAGCTCATTTGACTCATCCCCAGTACCTTCACGCAGCTTTCTTCTTAAGAAGTTGCAAGCTTCATTTATTTGAAGACAGACTAAACTTCTCCCTTAACCTTTAAGTTCTGGAAGAATTTAGGATCAATAGTTGTTCTGTCCAGCAATCCTCTCTTCTACACAATGGGTTGAGCCCAAAGCGAAGTCCAATCACCCCCCAGACCTCCAAAGACAAGTGAAATCACACTGGTCCTTTGCTGTAACAGGCTGCTCTTCCCTAACACCCTCCCCAGCTTCACTTACACAGCAACTTAATTTTTGAAACCTCATACCCGCACGAGTAAGCTGTGCTGCTTCCACATGAACCTGTTGAAAGACCAAGCATCTGAGCATTATTTTAATGGAAATGCTGTAATTTCTGTGATTCTGTAGCAGTGGAATAGGCTGCCCAGGGAGGTGGTGGAGTCTCCTTCTCTGGAGATATTCAAGACCTGTCTGGACGCCTCCCTGTGCAATATGAGCTGGGGAGCTGCTTTGGCAGGGGGGTTGGACCCCATGATCTCTCGAGGTCCCTTCCAACCCCTGTGATTCTGTAATATTAGCCTATTGAATATTAGCCTATCAGAATGTTGTGCCTACTGAATATTAGCCTATCTGAATACTAGCCTATTGAATATTTTGCTACTTTACATCTGTTTGTGGAAGGTTACATGCAGTCAACACATCCAAACCCAGCATCAACTTCCATTATACAATGCAAGGCTCCCAAGGCTGGCTAGCAAGCTTCCTTATTCCTTTTCCATTCCCCTACCAGTTGTGCTACCACTTCCCAGGAAACACACTTCTGTTTCCATTAGGAAATAGCAAGTGCAAAGCATCCAGCGATAGATGGTTGAAGAATACTGAGTGTAATACTGATATCCGTATCAGTATTACATCTACAGCCTTTTACCATCAAAGCACTTTACAAGCACCAGTAATAAACCCTCTGTGAGGCAGGAGTGGGTAATACAATGCTGGGCTGGACCTGAAGAGAGATGGCCCCAGATGATTTCTGACTGATAGGAAGGGGTGCTCTGCCACTGTCACATCAATGATCTTAACAGTTATTCAGGCCCTCCCTTATGTGGTAGGTCTTAACAGGTTAAAATGCAAGGCTTTATCAGTTAAAAATCCTAAGCCTACAGGAAGAGCAGCACTTGGGGCTTGAATGAGAAAAGACAAGATAAAAAGCAAGGCTGATTTTCAGCTGACTCTGGCATTTCAACAGTGGCAGGGCACTTGATCACTATCCCTTGGGGGAGACAGCGGTGCAAAACCATAAAACCCAAGAGGTGATACCCACAAGGAGATGGGGAGCAACGTTTTAAGAGCCATCACATAGATCATCACACACAATTGGCCAGAGCACAATAGGACAGCGCAGACAGTCATAGCTACATCTCCAAGCAAGCCCTCGCCCTCCATAAGTAGCAACCACAACTCTGACCGATCCTCTTACATGGCTCTGTACATACTAGTCTGTCTCTTACCTCCTGACTAGCCCAGCTGGGAGGAAAAGATCTGTGAGCACCCAAACAAAACATTAGCTACAGTGATACAGTGAAAGAAGGCATTCTAGCAGCTCCTACTCCTCTGGATTAGCTTTATTGGTTTATTCAGTGTGGATTTTACCTGTGTGACCTGTCCTAGGGAACCTGCTTTGGCAGAGAGGTTGGACCCAATGATCTCTTGAGGTCCCTTGCAACCCCTACGGTTCTATGATTGTTAAGGCTTCATGTGTATGGTTACCCACCCACACCACAGAGGTGTGGTGCCTACAGACAGCGGAGTTGGGAACCTGCACAGCTCACAAAGTAATTTAAAGATGATGGACTGGAAATTATTTGCCATTTTTAACTGTAACTCTCTGGTAATTATGTACCTCTTGCTTCCTTCCTCCTTAACACAGGTGCACGCAGTGCTAGGAACTTCATCAGAGATTTACCCCCCAGCTCCTGGCCCAGCCACCTCCAAGGGCAGCTCTCCCATGTTTCTGCACTGCTGGCCACAGCCATCAAAACCTGACCATCTTCTGCACCAGTGCAACAACAGTGGTAAACGACCATTGAACCCTTGGCACTTGCTCTCTCTTTTGGGTAAAAAATCTACCCCAGGGTCAGTTCAAGGATTTTATGTGTTAATAAATTGGGAAGGTAAAAGTCCTTAGGGTTAATATTTTTCCAGGTGGGCTATTCACTCCATTTCCTGGCCAGAGAGAGGAATGTAGCACTGAAAAGTTCACTTACAGAGCTGACAGCTCTTCAGAAAGGATGGAGCAGCCAAGTTTGGAATTCACAACCACTCTCTGCGATGGTGTTTCATCACTTTGCCACTTTACAGCCGTGCTGCTGCTGGGAAGCACTTCACATTGAAGCAGTCTGACACAGCCAGGGCTCGAGCCACACATTCATCCGTGCTCCTTGTGAAAGTCCAAGAAAAAGAGTATTTGTTCAGGTTTATACCTGTGCTGACATGTTTGTTCAAGGCCATGTCAAAGAAACAAGGAGTCCTGAGCTGTTCTCTGCTGTACAAAGATGCACTAATAACTGCAACTGCCTTTAAGCAGGAATTCTTTTTGCTTCAGAGCTCCTGTGGGGCAAGGTGGGACCCAAGGTCTGGCTGGGTTAAGTCAAGGTACAGCAATCCTGAGACCAAACTGCCCTGACTTGGGTTTCAAGCAGTTAGGTAAACTCAGCTGATTTACATGAGCGCAGGAGGAAGGGGAAAAGCTTCTGATGCTGTCAGGGAAGGATGAACAGAGGAAGCAGCAAAAGACTCCTATGTACTGCAGTAAGGTCAGAAAAGTTTGGACAAACCTGAAAAAATAAGTGCATAGGCTCTGTACCTAAAGCATCAGTCAGAGCTCTGAAATGGGAACAGAAATCACACCCGGTGCAGAAACCAGGAATTCAGGGGATGAAGCAGCACCTGACCCTTGCACAAATCTAGGCTATAAAACTCGTCTGCTGACTTAACTGATTATTTGTTTTAAATATGTAGCTTGGCCAGTGGCCATGTTGTCCCAAAACTGGGGGTTCGTTTACCCAGAGTGAGATAACACCAATACACACGCAGAGCAGAGGCATTTTATTACCTACTTGCACAGATATGGGTGTCTGTCCCAAGACTGCACACCCCAAAACTCCAACCCAACAGTTATTTATACTTAAAACATTAACAAATTCCTCTAACACACGTGCATTGTTATTCCAGTTAGTGATTGTTTAGATTCCTTCCCCCAGCCTGCACACCCGCAGGCATGCTCTGTTCTTTTCCCCACCTTTATCGCCCAAGTAGGTGGCATAATTGGGGTAGGTGGTCCCAATCCCCCCCTGTCACGATTACCCTTCCCCTGCTTTCCCATCTCTTTTGCCAAATCTGAACAGCTCCTCATGGTTTACTGACCAGACGAGTAACCTACCAGTGAAAGTTCAGCTTTTGCCAACCACAACCTACTTCCCAGGCAAAGGCACATTATGTAGGAACTTCTTGTCTGGTGTGCACTGGTGGCTAAGAGAGCCAATGGGATCCTGGGGTGCATCAGGAAGAGTGTGGCCAGCAGGTCGAAGGAGGTGATCCTCCCCCTCTACTCTGCCTTAGTCAGGCCCCACCTGGAGTATTGTGTCCAGTTCTGGGCTCCCTGGTGTAAAAAGGACAGGGACCTCCTGGAGAGAGTCCGGGGAAGGGCTACGAAGATGATTAGGGGCCTGGAACATCTCCCCTGTGAGGACAGGCTGAGTGAGCTGGGACTGTTCAGTCTGGAGAAAAGAAGACTAAGGGGGGACCTAATTAGTGTTTATAAATATCTTAGGCATGGGATGCAGGGGGAATTGGCCAGCCCCTTTTCAGTGTCTGTGGGGACAGGACAAGGGGCAATGGCTGCAAATTGGAGCACAGGAAGTTCCACACCAACATGGGGAAGAACTTTTCCCCAGTGAGGGTGAGGGAGCCCTGGGACAGGCTGCCCAGGGGGGTGGTGGAGTCTCCTTCTCTGGAGATATTCAAGTCTCGTCTGGACGCCTATCTATGTAATATGAGCTGGGGAGCTGCTTTGGCAGGGGGGTTGGACCCGATGACCTCTCGAGGTCCCTTCCAACCCCTACAATTCTGTGATTCTGTGATTCTTTGGGGTAGGGTTGCACCGGGGACTTTCACAGCAGCACGACAGCTCGATTCATACCACACCTCACATTCAGGTTTGCTGCAGCAGTCAGACAGCAGTGGAGAAATAGTCCAGCTTCTCTCCATCCCACAATGTCCATGAGCTCCAACCCATCGAGGCAGCACACAGCTTCCTGAGCAGGCTCTCTGTCAGCAGAGTTTCTCACTCTTACTCCCAGGTGCTACATTGGATCAGTGATGGCAAATTTAATTTCTACGTAGAAATGACAACCAAGATACACTGTGCCTCTCTCCTGGCTGTTGCTTTCCTGCTTGCTCTCCATCTAAAACTCTAGTCCTCTATCTCCAGCACATACCCTAACCTCCCTTCCCATGCCCAACTCCTCCCAAGCACAGCATGAGCACGGTTTACATCCCCCAGCTTCAAGATGACAACCCACAATTTTGCCATCACCCTGTTTTACCTTGCTCTAAGCAGCTGTCTGGACATAGGGGAGGAAAATAAACACCCAAGTAAAAGATTTCCAATTCCCTTCCCACTTCCAAATTTGAACAACAAACTTTAAGGGTGACATCAACATGACACACTTCTTCAGCAGCAGGTCTAGCTGCTGCTTTGCAGGGATTGAGCATGCCCCAGTAAAAGCCCTGAGGTCATGGGGAGAAGCCACAGCAGGAGCTGTGATGCTCCTTGCTACGTGCTCCCTGAGCCCAGTTCTCCTTTGTGCTATGGCTGATGTTCTGAGAGGTTACACCTCTTCCTTCCCTTTTCAGAGAGATACAGGGAGAGGCTCTGTCCCATGCCACCCTGGTTCAAGGCAAGCTCTGATTGGCACAGAGGTACAACTCAGGGGTAGCTCTGGGACTGACTTCTGAACACAGATCCACAGCAGCAGATGCCATGAGAAGCCACCTGCTTCTGCTGCGTGGTGCAATGGATCACCAGCCTCTTACGCATGTGATTGAGTAAGAGAGAAGAGGAAGTCCTGAACCATTCTGTGTCAGCACAAGTTTCAGGGATGTTAAGAAACTTCCTGGGGGCTGTGCAGCCCGTCAGCTCTGATCAATGGGTGCCAGCAAATCCCCATAGCTTAAAACTGAGAGGAGAGAGTTTTTGGCTATGATTTCACTCCTTGTAACATCACTTCTCTAATGACCCCTTCCCACCCCAAGCACCATTCAGAGGGGATCTGAGAGGACACCAGGTACATTGAGCAGCAGCTAAGCAGCAAAAGCTCTGGCACGAAGCCTTGCAGGGCTTGAGTGGGAAATGGAGAGCAAGAGACCTGTGAGGACACCAGTCTTCTATCACTCCAGTAAATTCTGAGTTTTTACTTCTCAAGTAGCACATCACATTAGACTAAAGCCTGACAGCACGTTAAGTCCCTTCGGTGGAGATTTTTATCTGGTCTCTTTTTACTGTTAGGGTGGCCCTGACCTGCACATAACGTGGAATCCTTCAGATAGACTCTGCTCCCTTCAGAAAAGGAGAGCAATAGTACAGGAGCTCAAGAGCCTCGGCTGGCAGGAGGACAATTTCCCCTAGAACAGGTACAGCTACCTCCCCACTATCTCCTCCGAGTCCTATTTGGGAGGTTGTGCCAGGGACAACTTCACAGGGCTGCATAGAGGGTGAGCAGAAGCATGACTGGGGAGAGGTTGGTATAAGTGAACTAGCCTTTCAGAACTCCCTTGGAAGTTGAATATATCTTATTTCCAGTCATTAAATAGTTAATTCCTGCTTTCCTATGGAAAAGAAAGTAATTGGCTAAGGCCAATGGCATCCTGGGCTGTATTAGAAGGGCTGTAGTTAGTAGGTCAAGAGAGGTCCTTCTCCCCCTCTACTCTGCCCTGCTGAGACCACATCTGGAATACTGGGTCCAGTTCTGGGCCCCTCAGTTCAAAAAGTACACAGAACTCCTTGGAAGAGCCCAGTGCAGGGACACCAAGATGTTCATCATTCACTCACACCTTCCTTATGAGGGACAGGCTGAGGGAGCTGGGCCTCTTTAGCCTGGAGAAGAGGAGACTGAGGGGTGACCTTGTTCATGGTTATAAATATGTAAAGGGTGAGAGTCAGGAGGACAGAGCCAGGCTCTGCTCAGGGATGGCAGCGACAGGACAAGGGGCAATGGGTGCAGCTGGAGCAGAGGAAGTTCCATGGGAATATAAGGAGGAACTTTCTCCCTGTGAGGGCAACAGAGCCCTGGGACAGGCTGCCCAGAGAGGCTGTGGAGTCTCCTTCTCTGGAGACATTCAAACCCACCTGGATGTGTTCCTGTGGGGTTTAGCCTGGGTGATCCTGCTCTGGCAGGGGGGTTGGACTAGATGATCTTTGGAGGTCCCTTCCAACTCCTAATGGTCTGTGATTCTGTGTCCTAGTGCTCTGGTCAACTTTTTTTTTTTTTTAACTTTCACAACCACATTTCCTAATCTCCCAGATCGACAGCCACCACAAAAGCAACCACAAGACACCATTACATCAAAAGCACGTCTGCTTTAACAGTGCAGATCTTTCCTCCCATTTCACAGCATTGTCATCACTAGCAGAAAAGTCACAGTTTCAGACTTACCCTCCAGAGGTCAGGTTTTTTTGCTGACACCTACCCAGACCAAACCAGGACTGTTCCCAACTAAGTCACAGTGATGCTGATTCCTTTGGGTTTCTCAAACTGCCCTGGGATTTAGCCACAGTGGCACCACCCAGCCATCTCAAATCTCAGAGCAACGTTATCTCCACTTCCACAGATTGAGAAAGAAGGGCAAAGAGAAGTGCACTGATTTGCCCACACAGCAAAATGAATACCAAAAATAAGAGCAACCCCCTGAAACGTTTCTGCCTCTATGCCTACCAGCAATATTTCAATGAAAAGCAGCAAGATGAAAGTATATATTGGTTCTGTGTTACCCCAGTGCCTACTTATTAGAGAATAAGCCTGGAAATCCAAGGACCTTTATTTAAAATTAAATGGGGGAGATCTACATTGCAAAACTCCCTTGAAATCATTCAGGGAAAGGTGGTGAAACACAGTTCTTTGAAGGTCTCTGGTGCCAACATGACTCTCAGAAGAGCTAGCATGGTTTATTTCACCCAGAAAAGTGAGGAGTCTTGCCACGTCTGCACTGGTTGGTAAGGGCAATGGCAAAACACTCCTTTCTCAGTCTTAGATGTGCTGCTCCACTCAGGATGGACTGCTGTTGCTGACACTTTCCTAACTCTCTGTAGTACTAAAGTAACTTCTTGAGTATGAGCTTTTGAAAGAAAAAGAACACCCACCCACTCTGTACATCCTCTTTTACACCTTCCCCACCATCAGGTATTTTTCTTAAAGAAAAGGAGAAAAAACCTGACAACACAAAAATGGCAACACGATTTTCAAAGCAGAGTAATGCTGTTACTCTGGTTTACTTTGCATCTGTCAGCTTTGCCCTTTTTTTGTTGGACAAAATCTATTTGATATCTAGGATTATGGCAAAAGGAGCCAATAAAAAGTGACCTTCCTGTGGCAACCATAGCACTGACTTTCGGGTGTACTCTCTGGTTGCTGGCAGCTGGAGAAACTCCTGGATTTCTTCTCTTGCAGACATCCTTAGAACACTACAACTTGAAGCACGCTGTGGACTCAGTATCAAAGCTAGTGTGTCCTATGTTTAAGTGCATGGCAAAGTCATGAAGTTAACCCACGGGCTTTCCCTTCTCCCCAGCACATCAGCATCAAGACCTTATTTCTAACATGATGCTTGGACCTTTGTGCCCTCCATAACCTTTCAGTATTCCCATGTTATAATTGGAGCCAGAGTTCTAAACATGCTCTTTCACCTCTGTACAGTGATCATAACCAAAGGAAGCACCGAAGATTCTCTCCTCAGTCAAGAAAAGGGCCTACAGTATCCATGCTCAAGCAAAAACCACTGGTGGGACAGGAGTTTGTGTTCTGTAAGTTTTTTGTTACTTCCAGAAGAAGTATGTGTTGAATCTGATGTTTTATCTCATCTTTCTCCATACAATAACACTTCTGAAGGGATGAATCACGGAACATTAGGAGTTGGAAAGGACCCAAAAGATCATCTAGTCCAAGCCCAGGTAGAACGTTAGTAAAAGGACTACTAGATGGAAGGTTTGGGTGAAAACTTGGGTATCAATTGAGTTATTAGAGGTTCTTCAGACATTTACATGGCTTTCATGGACAGTTGTCCCACCAGTGGAACAGGTTTGAGACGTTATTAGGCTGCACAGGAAGAACAGCAGATATTATCACTGGAACAGCACAATCTTGGGAAAAACGTGTCAGATTTGAGATGTACCTGAAAAATAAGTCAGGGGAGAGCGGGCATGAAAGAAGGAAGGAAGCCAACTGCAGTCTCACAGGGTGTGAAGTAGTAAGGAAATATGAAATCAGTTTATACATAGAGTGCTGCTTCCTGAGATGGTTTTCTCACAAGCAGAATAGGAATCATGCTCAGTTTAATCAGAAATATTAAAAAACCCCACCAAAACTCCAAACCAAAGCAAACCCCAAAACACACAAGCTGCCTAACAAATAAAGAGATTGTGACCTGAAAACCTGCATCCTGTGGGGAGACAGTTAAAATCTCCCAAGGTTACTACAAAGCGACTGTTGGCATTTCCTCACATGCTTGACATCCCCTGTCCACAAAAATCAGTGAGGTAAGGACACTGGTTGAAAGCAAGCACAGAGATTTCCCCCAGTTAAGCATGCACAGTGGGAACCCTGCTGTCATTGGAAAGGCAGCAATCCTATTTCCAATGGGACAGTTACAACCAGACGGAAAGCAAAGATATTGAGAGGGAGGGAGGGAAAAGCATAAATAAAGAGCTGTTATCTTCTGAGTGTCACTGAAAAGGTCTTTTTTGGCACAATCCATCAGGAGACATAAGCCCAAGCGTGCAACATTCCGGGGATTATAGGAAAGATAGCCCAGAGGAATTCTGGATGCAGACACGTTTCAACTTCGCTGCTTTGCAGAAAGCAATGCCACCCATCTAAAGGCAAAGCAGTCTCCCCACAGCCAGACAGAGAGAAGGGCAGGCACTGTATGGGAACAACAATACAGCCGTCGTCAACACAAGCTAATGTAGATGCCTGTAATCTGCAACTGGAGCAGATAACACTAAAACTCTTCAACCATTACTGCTTTCTGGAAGCAACATGCATTGACAATCTAAGCCCAAGGCCTTGCAAACAATCAGTAAGACAGACCTAAAAGCTAACTGAGGTCCTGAGCAATGCAGTTGGAGGAGGAGGTAGTCAGAAAAAGCCAGGCATAAAGTGATTTTGGATCCTTTCATACTAGTGTTTTAGTGGTGTGAGCTCCCCTCCTGTCACCCCCCATCCAAACAAAGAAAATAAAAAAATTAGGAATTTTCTGCTTTCCCTGCAAACACATAACATCTGCCCAGCACTGGTGTCCCAAAGCTGGGGTTCATTTACCCAGCGTGCAATACACCAATATACACGCAGAACAGAGGCATTTTATTGCCTACTTGGGCAGATATGGGTGCCTGTCCCAAGACCACACACCCCAAAGCTCTCTGCCCAGCCTGCACACCAGCAGGCATGCTCCATTCTTTTCCCCACCTTTATCGCCTGAGTAGGCAGCATCATTGGGGTAGGTGGTCCCAATCCCCCCCTGTCACGATTACCCTTCCCCTGCTTTCCCATCTCTTTTGCCAAATCTGAACAGCTCCTCATGGTTTACTGACCAGACGAGTAACCTACCAGTGAAAGTTCAGCTTTTGCCAACCACAACCTACTTCCCAGGCAAAGGCACATTATTTAGGGACTTCTTGCCTGGCCTTTGGGGTAGGGCTGCACCAGGGACTTTCACAGCAGCGTGACAGCTTGACTCATACCACACTTTACATTTGGGTTTGCTCTGACAGCCCCATCAGAGCGTAGCAGCAGAAGCAACTCCTCTGGCCTAAGCTTGTATAGAATACCGGCGCAGCGCCCTGCAACGCTGTGCTCACCACGCTGTCTCCTCCCAGCTTTTAATGCCAAAGAACAAAGGAGCTGAACTCAAGGAATCCAAAAAACAAACTGAGAAGACCCAAATACATTCAAAGTGTGCTTGTTAATCCATCACCATCCACAACACATCACCATCCGAGGACTCGGCTGTAATTTCAGGGTGCTTGAATAGTGCTCTTACAGACAACATAGCTTACAAGGAGCGATCTGCTGCCTGTAGCCAAGTTACTTTTATGAATAAGGGTTTCTGGATCCTGCCCTTTAACAAAGAACAACTCAAAACACTTGCAGACTAGACCAAAAAGTAAAGCAGCAACAGTACCGTTTGCAACTTCATTTCACATGGCTTGCCATGACGTGACTTTTCTTCCCATAAGCCCACATCATTACAGCTTGCAAATGAAGGTGTATAATCCCCCATGGTTTAATAAACAAGGAGTTTTAAAAGTTACTTGACCCTTTACAAGGAAGAGTCTCCCTACTCGCTGCTTACAGAAGTTTATGTAAATATCAATCACCCACTATTTTTAGGCAGAGCTTAATAGGAATTTAATGAACTAAAAATAAGAATCATATATATATACACACACACATATAGTTGGTTTATATAAATCAGGCCGATGCTTCTGTAATATCCAGTCTATGGGAATCCCAGATTTGCTAAGGCTGAACACTTTTTGTCCTACAGCACTCCTTCCGAAGGGAAAGCAACTTCAGATGGTAAGGCTGAACTGGGGATTATCTTTATACAGCAAGATCTTGGCTGCATGACAGAAAAATTAAAGGAGCCTGCTGATCAGCTAAAATACTACAGCTCTGAGTATGCTTGGATGACAGCCAAAGTCTTGGAATTGTTTTGCCATGAAATCTGCTTTAAGACAGGAAGAACAGGGAAGTTTTCAGTCTGGAAGAAGCTTCGTGATGAAAAGCTTGGAAATCAAGCCCATTATTCACATCCAATCAAGCCTGCCCCTCCCTGCTCCTTGCTCCCTTCTCCCATCACCAGCACAGGCATGCCCGTGCATACAAGTGCACCTCACACACCACGCATCCTCTGCGCCTCTTGCACACTGTTTGGACTTTATCAGTTGATAAAGTTGCTCCATGTTTAAATTGAAATTAGGCTGCTGATTTGCCATCTGAGTGAGCTAGGCTTCATTCAGGTAGTTCATGGCATAGGGATGACTGTCTTTAAAATAAGTTATTTGCCAGTATTGGGTGCAATTCAAACCTCCTGGCTCCTAAGAACAAAATAATTTCAGGTGTCACAAAGAGGTTTTACCTGCTCTTTCCTCCATCTGCCTGGACTCCAGCCTTAGCCTGCAGTTGCATTTCAGGCATCATGCACTCTTACCTGACACCTAGGCTTCTGTGCAGCCGGTACAGCACAGATATGCATTTAAAATGCAGAACACTGCTGCTCTGGTGGCCATAACACAGGGAGGAAGCTCTCCAGAGTTGCTGTTGGTGGTCAGTTATTGCAGTCATGCTCTCACCCAGGTCAGCAAGAACACGGTTCAGGGTCTAATCCTGCAAATCACAGGCAATTACAAAACCGAGCTTGCAGAGCTGCAAAACACTCCCTGAGGCAGAGTGTTTGGCCAGCTTTGCTTCAGCAGGGACAACCAAGGAGTACCCTCCATTCCGGCCTGGGCGTAGCTGGGCCCCAGCAAGGACTGGATGCGGTGGGGGAGCAGCCCCAGTAGTCACAAAAGCACTTACTCTGCACTGATCCCATCTCTGTTTCCATATGAAGTGTCCAAAAGGTTTTCATATCGCCACTTTGTCATCACCCTGGGTGTTAGACCGTATAGATATCGTTGTGGTTTCACAACAATAAACCTGGTTTCACAACTCTGGCTATAGAATCAAAAAATACCTCACGGCAGAGGGCGGCGGCCTAAGGTTTGCTACGGAGCCTGACACCTTAACTCTGTGGTAGCAGGCTCTGGGCTGGCTCAGGTACTGTCCCCTCCTCTTTCACGCTGGTATCCGGGCACGTGGATGCCACAAACCCAGCGTCAGCTGCTCTGGTGCATGGGATGGAAACGCAGCCGCATGTCCTCGGCTGATCCGTGCTCTGCTATTACTGGCACAGCAGCATTAGTTTGCTTGAGCCTCGCTGAACCGGTGCGCGTGCCTTCCCGAAATCTCCGTGGTCACCAACACAGGGCACTGCCATCAGGGCTCCAACGCTGCTTTCTGACTTGACTCCAAAGCTGATCGAGCCTGCCTCACACCCAGGCTTGCCCTCTCTCCCTCCCACCAACTATTTAAACTGGATCTTAACTCTGAATTTCAAGTAAGCCGCTCTTTCCCCACTTCTCCACAGGAGTGTAGTAACAGCCACTTGCTCTAGAAAAATTAACTTCATTAAAGATTTCTCAATGTAATTTACATGGCTGAAATACAGAGGTTTACACCAACAGGTGTTAACAAATTAAATTCAAATTAACCCACCGAGTCCCTTTGCCTCCAAGTTATTTTTGTTCCAAGCTTGGGAGGGCATGAAAATTGTCATACACACGTATGGCAGGGAATGTGGCAAAGGCTCGAGTCACTGAAGGTTAGGCATGACAGAGACATTTAGACATTGCTTTGAGGCCTTTTGTCTGTGCTACATCTATACTTAGCAACCTATAGGCAATTTCATAATTACAGCTTTAGCCAGCTGTCCCTTGGATCACTTGCAGCTACTACAGAAATACTGGAGCGGTCACTCAGCCCCTCATGGTGTTGAGAGCTGAAGAGAGCTCATTACAACCCCAAACATAGTTAATTCACAGCGACCGAGCATCTTCTCGGCAAGCAGCGGGAGGTAAAGTGTACCTACCTCAGCTCACAGAAGCTATTTACAGCCATCAGCCACTTGACCTCACCCTGCCCCTTCAGCAGGAAGAAAGTCTGCAGAGGGGACAAGACAGCTCCTGTAGCTCTGAAAAAGACTTGGTTTTGCATGAGGAACAAGTTACACCTGCGTGATCTGAAGGCCCTTAGCACAGCTTCCCTGCTGCCCAGGCAAGGTACTCACACCTACAGCCAGCCCTGATCTCACTGAGAACATCTTACAGGGTCTGAGGAGACTTCTTGATGGAACCCCTCCAGCACACCTCTCATTTGGCTGTATGTTTTATCTGTAAGACACCCTCTCTTGTTACAAAACCCACGGATTTTACTCAGATACATCCTATATTATATTTCATGAGGGTCATCAAATCCATCATGGTTTTTTTCAAATTCTTCTGCCATAAGCTCCAGGGCAGGAGTGAAAAGGGTGGGAAGGCCACACCACTCCATAGTCTAAGCAAAGCTCAGCTAGCACGGGATACCTTGCTCTCCTGATCCACTCTGTGTTAGGGCAGCACAGATTTATCAATGGATGGTGTTGATCAACTAATGGCAGGTAAATTGAGGCACATGCCACTTCCACAGATGTGTTCTTACAACATTCTCAGAGTCGTAGGGGAAATTGCCTCTATTCCTGACCTACTGCTGTCATGAAACCTATTAGCATTGTCCTCAGATCTATTTGTGTTGAGAGCAATTATTTCTGCTGCAAGGATAATATAAAATTTCCAAAGATCACAGAATCACAATGTTGGAAAAGACCTTGATCAAGATCATCAAGTCCAACTGTTCCTGTCCTATGCTAAACCATATCCCCAAGTACCTCATCTACCCTTTTTTTAAACACATCCAGGGAAGGTGATTCAACCCCCCTGGGCAGCCTGTTCCAGGCCCTGACAACTCTTTCAGTAAAAAAATTGTTTTCTAACATCTAATCTGACCCTGCCCTGGTGCAGCTTTGTGCCATTTCCCCTTGTCCTATCTCCTGTCACCTGGGGGAAGAGGCCATCACACACCTCTCTACAACCTCCTGTCAGGTAGTTATAGATGACCAGTTCTTGACAACTTTGATGTTACACGGTGTGATACACTTTTATATTATGCTGCATACTTGGTAGGAATATTTCCTTTATGAGGTTATTTTACCCCTTGGTGACTTCTCTTTGATCCTGAACATCCTCAGAAAGCAAACATTCCATTTAAATGTCTCTACCTTTTGAAACCTGCAGAGTAAGCTGTTTCATACGTTCCCAAATGCAGTGCCTCAAAGCATGGTTTATTTCCTCTGAGTTCCACTAACCAAGGTTGCCTGAGTCATGGATTTCCCGCCTGCTTAAGTGTGTAGTCCAACTATTACTTGCAAGAACGGTGCTGAAGTCCAGTGTTGCAAGTCCAACGGCTTCTGTTTCTTTCCTATGTACAGCCAGAGATTTGACTTTGCGCTGGCAGCCCCGTTGGACTAATGGGGTGTGGCTGGTCCTAAGCGCCTGCTGTTTCTCAGCAGCCAAGGCAAAGTCAAATTGTCCTTGCCCCAAGGATGAAGGAAAACAGCACACCTTGCTCTCCCCTTTGGAGGGGTCAAAGTTCAGCTCAGAGGCAGAAGGCACTGCTGGCTCAGAGAACTAAAAGCTAAGCGAGCTCCCCGATGCCAGGAACAGGAGGCCATGGTCTAGCTCAGCTCTTTGCATGCTTAGATGTCCATAGGACTCAGCCTATTCTTGTTACCCTCCTCATCACCTGCAAAATACATACATGCATATACACACACACACACATATGTGTATCACTGTTGAGCTGGGTGAAAAAAAATATAGAAGAGAACATCCACCTTGCAGCCCATAAATTCCCTCACCTCACTGCTGGCTTAACCTGGGATTTGGGGGGTCCATCTTGCCTGTTCCTCCTTCCACACCTAACTCCTCCTCCAGATCATTGTTTCATCACCCATGCCTGTCTGTCTACTCTCAGGCAGCTGCCAACTTGGCTTGCACCCAATGCCAGGTTTGGATACTACCAAATAGTTTAACATCACTTTAAAGAAGTAGAATTGCAGGTATGACCTTGAGACCTAGTGTTATCTCAGGACTCCTGAGCAAGAAGCTCAGTGTCAGTTTTCCCCTTCTCTAAAAAAAAAAATCAAGTAACAACCAAGTTCTCCTTTGCAGACTGCTGTGCTGGTACTACCTAACAGTGCTAAGGTACTCTGGTATTGGAGTCCACAAAACCACCATATATTTACCATGGCCTTCAAAAGGGATTATCTTTTCCCAGTTTATTGATTGGCTTTGTCACTGGTTGGGTGTGACATTAAATCTATGCATACATATGCCTGCACTTATCCCTCGCAAAGCATTTTGACATAGGATGTGGCAAACAGACGTGTCGCTGCATGAAAAACTGAAAGTTTGTCTAAAATAGCTTTCAAAATCAGCATTGCTTGATAAATCCACGAGTCCCCTGTGTGGATGTTACTAAAAGGGTTTAAAAATCAGGCTGGCATCACATCATACACCAGCAGCAGAGCGCTCGCACCAAGGAATTCAGCTGTCGAGCTGTTACGTATCGGCAGATACTACTTTGTCAAGTCAGATCTCATCTCAAGAGAGGTTGGGAAAGAGAAGGTTATTATCATTCTCTGCATCTTTTTCACGTTATTACACTGGTTTGTGGAATGGCTGTGAGGGTATTCTTGCAAAACTAATTCTAGTTCACTGCATAATCCTATTTGTTTACTTTGGTTCCAAAGAAAGCCAAGTGGAACACGTCAGTGAACGTGTTCTCAATGCTAGGGCGCTTCTACGTGTCACCACAGGTACATTTCATCCCACAGCTGGCATCTACAGGTTTATTTTGTTCCCTGGTCAGGCACAGGAGAACAGTTCCAGAGAGGGACAAAGGAAGACATCTGTTTAGGAATCACGAGTGAGCAGGAAAAGAGCGAGTAAAACTCTACTACAGGACTGTGAGGTCAAAACGGAAGCCAGGCATTGTTTTGTTTGCAGTTAAAGGCCAGAGCAATCCCAAATTATGCCAAGACCCAACCCACTTTGGCTGAAGGAGTTTCACTACATCTGAAAGCAAGTCAAAAAAAAAAAAAAAAGGGGGTGCTTAATCACGCTCAAGGCTTCTGCTTTCAAGCACTGCAGCTAGGCTTACAAAAACAAGTATAACCTGACCTGAAAATCCAGTACAGTATCTAATTTTTCCTCACACTTCTCATCTTGGATCAAGCCCAAGAAAGGGAGGAGAACAGGCTTAATGAGGTAGGTCATCTCTGCTGTCTTGCTGCTGCTTGCAGTCACCACTATCTCCATCATCCTCACACAGCGCTGCACAATCTCATCTCTGCTGTTATCACCTAAACTTCACCTAGCTCTTTCCCACCAGCCTTCCGAGGTCAGGCCTTTCTTCCTCCCTCCCCTCAATTTGTCACATTTAGCCACAGCAATTCCATTTTCTGCTTAAAAATACCTCATATGCCTCAGCCGTGTGTTTTACTGCCATCACAGCTTCTTTCAATTCACAGCCCTTTCTTCCATTCCAAAGAAGAGTGTTCAATTAAGGTGTAATTTGCAAACAGCTCTCCAATTCCTCACCTAATCTGTAGCTGCTCTTCAGCAAGCAGCTCCCTAAGCTTTTTCCCCCCAAGATATTCCTTCACCCTGTGAGATACATTTTACCAGCAATTATTACGCTTTGGCCCTTTCTTCTTGGCTTATCCTATCTATTACCATGGTGCTACTTCTCACTGCTCCAATTCCTCTTCTACTTTTGATTCCTTTTCCCTTCCATTTCAACTTCGGTCTAGCAAACCCAGTCCTACTAGTTCATCAACACCCATCACTTGAATTGATGCTACAGATCATCCCTGAGATAAATCCTACAACAAGGATAGTCTTCCTCATCACAACAGAGTTCTCCCCTCATCCAGAGACATCATCTCCCCCAGTTTAGCCCCTGCCTATAACATTATATCTTTCTACTCACCCCCTTCCACAAGATGTTGCTGAATTCATCCAAGAACATGGCTGAATTTTCATTTCCCCACAACTCTCCTTTTCATCCTCTCACATCACCAGATCAGACAGGGGCTTAACCTTGCTCCCAGTCTGCAACAGCTGCCACCACTGATACAACCAAAAAATCCCAACAAACCCACCAACTCCCAAAACAAACAAACAAACTCCATCAGCCAGAGCTTACTCCACAAACAAGAGAGGGGGAAAAAAAAAAGAGCACTCAGATCCCTGAACAAAATTTCTCAGCATCCTTTCAGAGCAAGCATCAGTGCTTCCCCCAAAATAATCCAGAGAGGAACCACCACTTAAAAACACAGCCCTTCTGCAGGGCCCTTCCTTGAACAAACAAGCAAGCAGTCCCAAAAAGAAACATTAAACCCTACCTGCTGTTCTGGCACTCAAGGTATCAACTGGGTATCATGCTCCTGGGCACACTCCCACCACCTCCACGCCATTTAGTTAAGCAGGACCAGCTGCTCCCTTGCATCACACTGATGACCCCATCCCACCTAAGTGCTGGAGGTAGCTCACAGCTGCTCCCACTCCCTCCTCTCTTAGTCCTAAGCTTGGCATTTTCCTCTCCCAAGGCAGAACTTTTATACTCTCCTAAGTTCTGACACCCACACCTGGTCACTGCCTTTGTTTCCATGTTTTCCTCCTTCGTTTCATCTCAGTGTTTTCTTAATACACTGCTACCATAAGAAAGCCTTCAGAAAGACCTTTACAAAAGGTCTGCTGGTGCCACCATCTATCAAGCTGTACTACAGCTTCTCAGTTCCCTTCTACCCTGCAAACTTGCCTCCAGCCCTTGTCCCAGACCAAGCTTCTTGGAGTGGGAATATTTATTTGCTCGGAACCTATTAGCATCAGGTCCAAGAGCAACCTTCAAGGTGCTACAGTAATTAATAACAACAATTTGCCCACTTATGGCAGAACACCTCACAGCTTGATTGCTTTACATAAGGAGATATTTTCTTCCTATTTTGCTTTTAAGGATTTGTTTTACTCAACTGTCTTACTGTCCCTCAGGCTAAGTGTGTGGAAAGGAGAAAGACTGCCCAGGAACCTTAAGATGGATAAGCAGAATGGCAGTATTCCTTGAAGGAAACTGTGTTCATGCTGAAAATAATTTTATCTGAACAACTGTAGTCCTAATTCCTGGCTTGGTAAACAGAGGTTTCCAACCCATGCTCTGTAGGTCGTTGTGGGCTCTTTCCTGCAGCTCAGTGAAACTAGTCACACGATTGCATCGATGCTGATGGTTTCAGGCCTCTGCTATTTACTCACCACTACGTTTTCCTTTTTCCTTTTGACATTTTCAACCCAAGAGTTGAGCTTGTCACTGCAAACTACTCTTTCAAAGTAAATTTAATTTTAAAATTACCTGAAAGCAAACAAAGAAAAGAGTGCTTTGTTCAAGCCACTACAGAGTTGTGGGATCTCTAATTCAGAAGAAAGGAGGGGGGGGGAAGACAAAATTATTTAAATTTCTCTATTTTATTCCCACTCTCACCAAGACAGAATAATGTTATTAACACAACTGCAGTCTGTAAGCACCTGCCTCAGCCTGTGTAGCACATCTCCTTCTCTTGGTTTCCAGTGTGGAAAAAAAAAGGACAGATTTTAACTTTTTTTTCCGCCAACACTGCAAAGGGGACAGAGGAGCCCCACTGGAGATTCCTGAGTCCCATCTGGTGGCCCTCTGCCTCTTCATGCCCTGTCCAAGCACACACCTTGGTGGCATAGCACTCCACCAAAACACATTCCTGGGCTACGTGCCCAAAGAGCTGCACCTTCATGGCACTGCGCAGGCAGACTGCCAGGGAGACATCTCTGCAAACACCCCGGCCTCATCCCTACGGCCTCTTTGTGCAGCAACCGAGACATTCCAGCTACCCTTCTCATGACCATCCTTCAGACCCTTGTGAGCTGACGAGGTCAGTGGTCCACAAAGCCTGGCACAGGCACAAGACACATTTTAAACACACCATTCAACAAAAGGCACCTAAGGTGCATCCCTGACCTCTCAAATCACATTAAATCTGCACAGCCAGGCTGGGCCGGACTCCTTTCTCTGGGTCAGCAGCACCATGGGCAAGCGGGGCAGGGCACGGCTCCCCACACTCGAGGTAGACTGTGTGACCTTTATGCCTTCTGAGGCTCCAGCAGATCAAGTTTCCCCAGGGCCTGGACTCCGCTCCACATTCCCAGCGCCCTGCCTGCAGCTCACCTCTGCCTGACTTGCAACACTGCTTTCTCCACAGCGTTTCGTCAGAGTGCTGGAGCAATTTGGGCCTGTGCATATTCTTTTGGGCTGCCTTTGCCAGCCCTGTTGTGACACTGCATCTCGAGGCAACATCTCCCCATCCATGAACTGCAAAACTGTTTAAAGTGGTGGTCTCTGCAGTTTCTTACCCAGCAAAGAGTGCAGAGCAGCACGTTGGGGGGGATTATTTTGGGGGGGTAACAAACGTACGGCCTTCGCATCTAAGAAGTTATAGGTATTTGCAGGACTACACCCCAACCTTTTGCTCTGTAGGTAGATGGAGAGGAGGGAAGCACAGCTGTTACAGGAAAAGCTATGTGGGTAAAAGGTTAAAATAATGTCATTGGCTTGGGCTTCCCGCAAGAATGCAAGCAGTTATCTGAGATCAGAGTTAACCATTCACAAATGCTGATGTGCCCCGAGGGGGCAAAATAGGATTGTTCTGCTCCCTATGTTGTAGTTGGTACAGATAATTAGAGGTTATTCGGGAGAGGATCACTGAGGCAAGAGATAACCTAATAAAAAAGGGAGGAGGTTACAAAGCCAACTCTCATTTTCACAATAATGGTACAACCTGCTCACTGAGTGATCCTACAGTCAAAACGAAGAAGAAGGGGGGGAAAGGGAAAAAAAAAGGAAGGTCTCCTGAGAATCAAGCACAGCTTTTAATGAAAAACACACAGAAACATTTGTATCCTTGCACATTAATATTCACATCTGCACATTTCAGCGTGCTAACTCACCCATGCTCCTCACTGGTGGCCCAGGCCCCGCATAAATATAATTATGCATATCTTATGTTATACTTGGGCCCATATATCTAAAGGCTAACCAGCTCAGGCCAGGTTTACACAACCTGGTCAAAGACCGGAGGAGCCCCTGAGCAGCCGTCTGGCAGCTCAAGCAGCTCTTTGGTCCCACTGAATTACTCCTAGCAGCCTTTTGCCCCAGCCATGGAACGGTGTCAACGTGTCACTGCGGAAAGCCACGGATGTGGTCACGCCACTTTACAGTATTTTAACTCACTTACCCTTTTGAAATGCATCATACAAGTCTACAGCTTGTAAAACTTATTTGTGTTACAGTTTTTGGGGTAAAAATATCTATAAACAGTGCTACGATTCCACATGAACCAGAAAGTCGCATGTTTGCAGGCAGAGGTGCCTTAAAGCTGCTTTAGCTCCATATCATGATAGCATTTTTAAACAGGTCTTTTTCTTCTGTTTTTTCTTAAACACATTTAAGGCTTATAAATACCCATTTGTTCTTAAAAATCTCTTATGACATTTTGAGACTTCTCAGTGAAAATCTCAGGTTAAAGTGCTTGGACTGTATCTAGAAATGCAAAGTGTGGGCTGACTCAATCATCCTAATGAGTATTCAGCTTAAAGTCCTGATTTCAGTGATGGTGTTTCTTGAGCAACAGAGGAGGGCTAAGCACCTGGCTGAAAAGCTACTTTCAAAGCAAGTCAAGGAACCCACCTAAGGATCACCACACCTTTCTTGGCAGGAGACTGTACTTGCAATGGCAGATCAAAAGAAACTTCCTAGCAGAAAACTCAGAAGTGGCAATACCTCTGCAGGCATCCCACCAGTAATTACTAAGGTGTTGCATTTACGCTGCTGTCTTGGGTTAGTATTCCTCTTTTCACACCCACAAAGAACAGGGGAAATAACTGCCTGGAGTACAAGAGGAACAGGCTAAGGAGGTACGATTGTTGGTTGATCAATATTATTTTTCAGTGCTGAAACATTGAAATAATTCATGTTTCCTCCTTAAGGTCCTCCTGTATAAAGCACACTGCCCCATTAAAGACATCTATGGGTTCCATCAGCATCTTCCGGGGGCTGCCGAGCTTACTGTGCTACCAGACAAGATACATCAGTCCAGTCACACCTTCTCCACAGCTTACTTCCTCTTGAGACATCACAGCTCTTTTCTTGTCTTTGGTCTTTACTGGACTGCCCATCACATCTATGTGCAGAGTAAGGGGAAAAGCAAAGGAACACAGATCTTTGTGGGGATGCTCTAAGACCACTCCCAGTGCTGCACAGGGAGAGCCCAGACACCAAAAGATGTGGATCTCTGTCCGAGTCCTGTCTGTTAGTGGTTACAGAACCCAGGTAAAGAAACTAGGAGAATCATCTTGGGGAAGACTTAGCATGTGTTTCACATACAAGCCCCCAAGTCCTAGTTAAAAGGAAGGCAATCAGAAATCAGCCTAATTTCTGGCTAATGGGCAGCTAAAAAGCACTTTGTAGGAGCTTCCAGTTAACCAAGGCAGATGATGCCAACTGTGAAACGTTATATGAAAGGATGGAAATTGAGACCTGTAAGCAGTATGACTCTAAGGACAAAAGGAAAGGGGAAGCAGCAAGAGGATCCGTGACCAGTGGGAGGTAAAAAGCTACCTTTGAGAAGCTCAGTGAACCTCTGACAAGGGACATGGTTCAGATCATAGAATCATAGAATGGTCTGGGTTGGAAGGGACCCCAAGGATCATAGAGCTCCAACCCCCCTGACACAGGCAGGGCCACCAACCTCCAGGCCTGGAGCTACACAAGGTTGCCCAGGGCCCCATCCAACCTGGCCTTGAACACTTCCAGGGACGGGGCATCCACTACTTCTCTGGGCAGCCTGTTCCAGCCCCTCACCACTCTCTCTGTAAAAAACTTCCCCCTAAGATCTAATCTAAACCTTCCTTGATCCAGATCTGGAAGAAGAAGACATTTAGTGAGATGCTACAGCTAGATTCAGGATTAACTTGGGACAAAGCAAAGGAAATTTGCTGGCGAAAGAGAGGAACCCCCATCACACCCACACAGAGCAGCTTTACAGCATTACAGCAGTGCTCTGATACTGTGAGCACAGAGGAGAATCTAAAGTAGCAGACAAAAGCAGATGAGAATCAGAGAGCAACGTGCAGGAGAGCAGTGCCAAAGTCCACAAGAAGTCAGAGAACACTCTGGAAAGACAGCCAGTGCCAAGTTTTTTTCTGTACTTCATGTGTCAACATTGTTGTTGTGCTCTTAGCATGTCAAGCCATCACCGAAAGGGCCTCCCTCTCCCCCTGCTCCCTTGAAAAATGTTGACTTTTTTAATCCCCAAATGGGTGATTCGTGACTTAGACCACAAATTTATATAACATGCTGAATGAAGGACTGGTGAAGGGCAAAGTCCAGAGCTGAGCTGGCATGTCAATCCAAGCCAAATACACTCAGGTCTCTCGTGGACCGCGAATTGCAGCTGTTAGATGAACTACTCTGGACCAAACCCTGAAGAAAGCCATCAAATCTCCTAGCATGGGATGGTGTGGCCAGCGTTTTCCTCAGGCCTTACTACTGATCTAAAGAAGAACTCTCAGAATTAAAACAGGTTTCAGCTGAAGGCACCAGGAGGCTGACTCTTTGGACGATGTGTTAGGATAAAAAAATGACTGGCAACCATGCAGAACTTGGAAAAGCCTTGTGGAAATGCCTCAACTGGAAAGCAGCTCTGATACAGCTGTAGAAGCAAATGAAGAAGACAAAAGAAGCACGTGGGTAAAGCTGCCCAAAGGAAAGCTGGCACTGGTGCTTTGGCGTCAGAAGGATGTTGGTCAGTGTCTCCTCTGTGCCTGGTGAGAGTAACCACCGGGCTGCAGTAGAAAAGAGTTTCAGCTCTGGATCCTGTTTTGAGCGCAGGGCATCCTTGTGATGAGCTTGTCAGGACTCTGCTTCTGCAGTGGGACACCTGGGGTAAGGCTCAAAGCTCCTTCTCAAATGCAGCCCATAAACACCAAAAAAAAAGTCAGCCAGAGAAAACATGGTTTTCTACCAAAAAGACAGTAAGAATCTGGACAAATAGTGGGAAAAACTAAAATCCACTGTTTATTCTAGACCTAGCCTTGCTGCAACAAGCCTGCATCTGCTGAAAGAGCTTTCCTCATCCTGTGGGAGATACCCTGGATTGTTTACCAATCTTCACAGCATGATTAGAGGTCAGATTGTATCACCTTTCATGCCTATTCTTCTCCAAGAACCACAGGAAAACAAAAAATCACACACAAAAAAAACCCCTCAGTAACAGCTTATTTAGCTCTTTGGCCACTTGCTGATCAAGTTAAGCATTTCACTGAGAAACCTTTCAAAGGGATGTAAGAGTACAAATTCCACTGGGAAAGAAACAGTCTTAGTCATAGGCATATTTATCAAAATATGTAAACAAGTACCTGAGCTTATCTGGCTTTGAATTTCTATAAAATCTGACACTTTCTGACAATAAGCCTCATGGTGGCCATTTGCCTTCAGCAAGCTTATTACAAAACACACTCCTGTGTGTCTGGAGACTAAAATTTACACAGCTAAATAAAGGCCCACGAAATCCCAAAATAGCACTGGAAAATTAAGTTCTCAGAAAAAGAGGGAGAACTGTCTGACCTGAAAAAATTTATGACTCTTGCTATCACGGCCGCTGCTGTTAATGCTCAGCGATGGGGGTGAAATTCAATAAGGATTACAAATGAATAATTGCTTATTAAGCAATTTACTTCTGCCTTTGACCTGGGTTGGATGATTCCCTACGGTGCTCCCTTGAGCTTTTTGTCCAGGGTGTTTAAAGATGACTCTGTTAATGCAGCTTCTTAGATTATGCCTCAGTATGATAGATTTAGTTGAGAAAAGCAGTCTGGTTTTCTGCCTAAATTTTCTTTTAACATCTTCCTCCTTCTCCCCATACCTGCTTTGCCTGAGGCCTTGCTTTATCTCCCTCTCCAACTGCCTGATAACAGCTGCAAATAAAAAAGTGCTTTGAATGAAAGAGAAGGTATGTACCATGGGTTGGTAAACAAGACAGCTTCCAGTGAAGAATGTCTGTATAAAAGTCATGAATAAAAGCTGCTGCTTCTCTCCAGAACTGCCATAGCTTTGGAAAAAAAAACCAACCCAAAACCTACAAAAAGGGAAAGAAAACAAAAAATAAGTTGAATATTTGCAATAACACTTCCACAAGACCTTGAGCTGGTGCTGTCCTGAGTGGCACCACGTTACAAGTTCCCAGGTAGGTCTGAAATGTGCCATGCAGTGTGGTACTGAGATGTCTAACCTCGCTTCTCAGATACAGGGTGGTACCTCCACCCAGCACCATGGAGCGTACGGATTCATCCCAACCGGTGCTAGCTGCAGGCTCCCAGCACCATGCCCTGCTGCATGGCATGTGTTCCCCCAGCTTTCAGATCCCTTATGGATCTTTTACCTTCTGGCACCTCTCTGGCAATCGCTTGTGCTTGAACATCAGCATGAGAAGGTGTTTTTGCAGCTCAAGCTGTCTTTTATGTCCTTGGTAGCTGTGAACAACGAAGAAATCTCTCTGTGTTACCAAACAGATCCCCAAGACCTATTTTAGAGCTTTTGTAACATTGAGGTCAAAGATCAGAGCAGATTGCCAACTGCCCAGAAATGTTGGGTCAAATCAATCCCTTATGGAAATTCACTAAGTTCAGAAGCAATAGAGCAGGGGGTGAACTCAACCTGCTGCTTCCACACCTATCTGAAAAACCACGGGCTTGTTTCAGGTGTTCGGTGCCTTAAAAAATAAAGCTGTGTTTTTCCTGGAAATAAATATGGATTCAACACCCAAAAAAAATCATTATCATCATTAACAGAGAAAGTTTTGCACTGACACCTTGGTATTTTGTCTGTGGAAAACCAAGAAGATGAACATGGAAGTGTAACAGAAAACATCCAGCATGCCAACAAGGGAAAACAGAGGCTTCCATGCCATCAGAGACATCATTTAATGCCCTCTGGTGCTGATGGGATGACTCCAACACAGTCTGTTCTGGAGTTAATAGGCACAATGGTTGTGCAATAAAATCAGTCTCTCTCTGAAAGACAAGGGGCTGGACAGGGAGTGACAGCAGCCATGGGCCCCCTTCCTCCCCCTGCTCATCACCTGCACCATGCAGCACCTCCACCCCTGCAGCATCAGCTGCCAAGCCCAAGTGCTCCTCTGTGGAGAGGAGAGGGGCACCCAGGCAACGTCCCCACACAGAGAAAGCCAAAAATAACATCATAACAACAACTCCCACACACGTTTGCATCCTAACAGTGAATGCCATGACTAGGGTGATTCATGAGACCATCTCTGCAGCAGACTGGGAATGGTTTGAGAAGCACCCAAAGAGAAGCAAGCAGCAGCAATGCCTGCTCACATGGAAAGAGGTAAGTAAAGAACCAGAAACCCTGCCTGAAAGGACAACCCCAAGGTCACCTCGCCAATCAAAACTAGCACATAATGTGTGTTGAATCACTCTGTACCTCTGGAGAGGTACCCATATCTCTGGCTGTCATGGCTGATCACAGCAAAGGACTTCTCTGGGCTGTGATCAAAATGCACCTAAAGGCTCCAGTGCCATCATCGACAGCAGAATGGTTTGGTCAGTGTATTTAGTCTACACATCCAGTGCAATGAAAAGCTGGAATTTCAATTTATCTTAGAATCATAGAATCACAGAGTGGTTAGGGTTGGAAGTGACCTCAAAGACCACCAAGTTCCAGCCCCTGTGCCATAGACAACTGCGTGTGAAAATGAATGCATAATAAAACCAGCCCCATTCCAATTGTGATCAGGCACAATTGGGTCCATCCAGACTCTTGTGTATACCCTGGACTCACTTCTGTCCCCAACTCCTGTCACAAAAAGACAGCACAGATGTTTTCCTTGATGGCAATATGAAATCAATATCCTGGGTGTTTAATCCTGCTTCATATTCCCTTAATATTCATCAATCTATTGGTTCATCAACCTATTTCCTGACAGTCTCCTTCCCATCCTGCAGAGCAATGTCATCTGGCTAACATGACATTTTAAATAAAGGTATTTTTATTACAGATGGAGTTACTGAAAGGAAAAAAAAACCCAACAACAATTTTAAAAAGCCCTGCACTCCCATAATTTCCCTTGCAGGTTCATTAATTCCTTCAGCTTTTAGCCTTTAGTTTGAAGTGTTACAAGAAAAAATCAGATGATGCCTGCTACAAAAATATCTCAGAAAGGGAAAACGTGTCAACATTGCTTCACATGCACCTTCAGATTTTAAGCCAAACCCATTTTGGTTAGCAGGTGGCTGTATACTGCTGCGTGGGGATCAAGAGCAGAACTGAACCCAACAAGACTCCCACCTTGCACAGCAACTGCACTGAAATGCATCTCAGCACTGCCGGTGCCCCTCACTGCTTGAGTAGCATCACCACAGACAGCCCTGCGTGTCTGCCCATTATTATCTCACACCAGATTCTTCTCAAACAGCCACAGGTTAACAGGTTAAAACAACCTGCAGAGGTGCACGGTGAATTAATAACCCACTTCACAGAATCACAGAATCATGAAGGTTGGAAAAGCCCTCCAGGATCATCTAGTCCAACCATCCCCCTACCGCCCATATTCCTCACTAAACCATGTCCCTGAGTCCCTCTTCCAACCTTTCCTTTGGCTCCATCACCTCCCTGGGCAATCCATTCCAATGCCCAAATGCTCTTTCTGAGAAGAAATTTCTCCTCATTTCTAACCTGAACCTCCCCTGGTGCAACTAGCAGCCATTCCCTCTTGCCCTGTTGTGAGTTATCTGTGAGAAGAGGCTGACCCCCAGCTCACCACAACCTCTTTTCAGGTAGGTGTAGAGAGCGAAAAGGTCTCCCCTGAGCCTCCTCTTCTCCAGACCAAACAGTCCCAGTTCTCTCAGCTGCTCCTCATCAGACTTGTGTTCCAGCCTCTTCATCAGCCTGGATGCCCTTCTCTGAACATGCTCCACCCCTTGATGTCTTGTAGTGAGGAGCCCATTTCTACAGTGCTGTCTTTGGACAGGCTACATCCCTGATCGTCAAGCGAGTGTGTGTTTGCTATAGGTTTTCAATCACAGGTCTAACGCAAAGAGAGGAGGCTGTGAAGGTTGTGACTTTCTCCTCCATGAAAACACTGGTGAGAGGAAATAGCAATACACAGAAGACTGCTTGTGTGCACCCCAGACACAGGGAAAAGGGTGGAGACATGGAGAGATGGATTAAAAAGCACAAAAGAGAGGACAGAAAGGGAACAGAATATGGCAGAAAGGTGCCAAGGAATCAGTTTTCATGGGAAACCCAATGAACTTCCCTTCCCAGTCTACCTAGCAGACTTTTATGTCTGCCATGGGGTATTCTATGCACCTGTGAATGGACCTAAATGTGGTTTACTTCATTGGTATAAACCGCTTGCTGCAATTCCCCTGGATGCCTTGCTACCCCACTCAGGAAACACAGTATCTCCTCTCTGCTGCTCTGTGGTGTTTCAGTAGTTTCCTCAGACCAGGGCTCTGTGCCCAGAGAAGCCAGAGAGCAGCCAGCACCTACCAAGCAGACCCATGAGTTCTCCATTTAACACAGTCCCAAGCACAGCAGGAGCAAGAGGAAAGCTTTCACTGTTTAAACACCAGCTACTCTCCCAGCTTTGGTTTCTAGCTCCCATCACCCTTCTCCCTTGCTCCTCACTTGGCTTTGCGGAGGAGTGAGCTGCTGGCAGCTCCCATTGACCTCCCCACTGCAGCCAGAGCTTGTGCAACCCAGCCCCAGCACAGAACCCAGATCTGCTGCGACAGGACTCCTTCCTTGCCCGGTTTCTCCACAACATGAGATTGCCAGCTGTCAAACTAGGTAGAAGGGACGACATGGGAGGATTCAGGTGAAAGGATCAAACCGAGTCTTACTGCTTTTCACCTTCACCTGCAACCAGGAGCAGGGCAGAGGGAGCACCATCCCAAGGCAGCCTTAAAAAGCATAGGGTTCTGCAGAACAGGGGCTCCTAAGGGAGGAAAGAGACCAGTCCTGTCACTGGAGAAAGCTACTAAGATGCTCTTCCCCAAGGTGAACTCTTTCTGTCCTTCCATTTGAGGTGGCAGCAGTACTCTGGTCCTGTGCTTTTGACTCGCATGACAAACATCTGCAAGTGCCCCCACAGAAACCACAGCTTGGGCTCTGCTCAGGCAGCAGTAGAGCCTGGTGATTCCTTGAGCTGCCATCTATTAGGTTCCCAAGGGTTTGGGACAATTCTCCTAGGGACATCCCAGCTGCTCTCAGAGCTGTTGTGCAGACCACAGGCTGGCTGATGCATCGGGAGCAGCTATTTGTCCAGCGCAACTAGGATTTGCACACTATGGACGCTGTTCTCATAAAGATACTTCAGAGATCCCTCTCTACCTGGCATTGCCATGGGCTGATTTTAGTGGAAATTTGTTTTTTCCAGATTCCTGACTTTTGCTGGAGTCAGTTTAACTCTGATAAGAGCAGGGGAGAACTCCTCTCAGGTTCATTCTGCACAATCTCTGCAGCAGCAAGGGAAGGAAGGAGGCAGTCAGGAGAACGGGGCAGGGGGGGAAAACCACCCTGACTCAGGTTTAGCCAGATTATAGGGATCCTGAAGTCACCTTAAAATTGCTGCTTTACCCCACTACCTGTAAAAATCTGCTCGGTGGGCACAGCGTTTGGCAAGACCCCTGCTCACCTTTTTGAGTGGCCCAGCTTCTGGGTTACTGGACATGAGACCTTCCTACCTCTGCAGTTGCCAGCCATAAATGAGGTCATCTTCACAGATATCTAAGGATACACTGAAAACCATCAAAACCAGGAGAATGCAGCTTTCTGAAGTACAGTACTGCAGCAGACAAACACCATCTCCCCATGGAGATGATTACAGAGCATTGCATCTCATAGCCAATAATTTTGCTGACATCTTAGGAAAATTACTGGAAAAATTGGCATCTCCAGTACCAGGCTATTTTTAGGACCATTCAAGATCATTTCAAGACAAGTGATGTTGAATTTGAAACAGTCCTCAAAACAGAGTGCCTGTCAGTGCAGCTTCAACAGAACTGATCCAGGATGTGAAACATGCTCTCCCCCAGCTCACTGTTTTTTCCACCCCTATTATTTCTTGCTCTTCCCTCAACTGAATCATGAATCACTATCCTCTGATAATCTCATGTTCAGGAAAAAAAAAAAAAATCATTTACTTTCTATTTGCTCCAGAACGTTTTCTTTCAAGTCATATAAATCTGGGCTTTGCAAATTATCCTCGGGCCTTTGGTGGGTTTGATTTTATAGGGTTGACTCAGAGACATTTTTTTTACAGCAGGCAACTTTTGCTCTATAGGAAGCAGCCTGATTGGTAGATAAAGCAAACGTTTTATTACCCAAACATATCTCTCAAAATATCAGTAGATTACACAAGAGACTCTCTGCTGATGATGATTTCCTCCTACATCATATGGCAGATGCCAAGAACTTTTGTAACCTTTGCCCTTGATAATTCTGAAGGAAAAGTGATGAAATATGAAGATATGGTACCTAAAGATGATGGCAATCAGCAGTCATTGGCCTAGAAGCAAGAGCACAAAAGGTGTGACAGAGCAAGTAAGCTGCACTGTGCAGATGTCTCGTGTCCCTGAATCAAAACCTGGGGTGGTCTGTGTAACCCTGGAGAGAATTTAAGCATGTTGGTTTCACTAAGTTGTGTTGCTGAAAGCAAATCAGAGCTGTTAGCCACCCAATTAGTCTTCCAGAATAAAAGTAAAGGTGACTCCCTTTCCCTGTGTGCTTAATAGATCAACACACTCATTTCTTTGAGCATCTCATAATTGCAGCCATTCTACCTGCAGAACTACTCAGCTGTCCCAACCTGTGGCTGTTGATGTTCACTGATGAGCTGTGTGCTGGACTTAGAATCACAGGATGCCTTAGGTTGGAAGGGACCTTGGAAAGCCATCCAGTCCAACCCCCCCTGCAGTGAGCAGGGACACCTTTAACTAGACCAGATTTCTCAGAGCCCCATCACGCCTGACCCTGAATGTCTCCAGGGATGAGGCCTCCACCACCTCTCTGGGCAACATGTGCCAGTGTTTCACCACTCCCAGAGTGAAGAACTTCCTAATGTTTAATCTAAACTTGCCCTGCTCTAGGCAAAAACTCCTTGTCCTATCTCTCCATCTTTCCTGTAGGTCCCCTTCAGGTACTCAAATGCCTTCTCCAAGCTGAACAAGCCCAGCTCTCTCAGCCTGTCTTCACAGGAGAGGTGCTTCAGCCCTCTGATCATCCTTTGGCCCTCCTATGGACCTGTTCCATATCCTTCTTGTGCTGAGGACTCCAGAGCTGGACACAGGACTGCAGGTGGGATCTCAGCAGAGCAGAGGGGCAGAACCCCCTCTCTCCATTCGTTCAGCTTAAAGAAGTAGTTTTGCTTAATTGACTCCACTGCATAACTGATAAAGCAAAAAATAGCCATTGTCCTAGCCTGCTTTAAAGATCCTGGCCAGACTGACAGGCAAAAGCTCAAATTCACCCTCACGGCTGCCCTCTAATGCCAACAGCAGAACCCTGCTCGGACAGCGCCTGCATGCCATAAGACCCGGGAGTGTTGGCATTCTGAATTGCTACCTTGGGTGAAAAAACACCAGCAGCCAATTACCGAGCAGCCAGTTACTCACTTTAGCACAGAGAAAGAAAAACACGGAGAGAGACCTCTAATGCTGCTGGAATTCTCAGCTACATCATTATTTTGAGCAGAATACTCTGCTTCTCAGTGATTTATGGGCTGTAATGTTTCCCCACAGCTATCATTAGAGTTATTTTCAAAGGAGGGTGACTTACTTCTTGTTCAAAGACACATTTTGAAAGGCAGCAAAGTTTTCATTTAAGTGATAACTCTATTAATAATCTCACTCAAAGGAAGGTAGATTATTTTGTGAATAATTGGGGAAGAGCTGATTTAGATGATAGTATGGATGCCTAACATGGTGTGTTTGGATTGTATGACCAGTATTTTTAGAGGTATATCAGCTGGTGTCCACGCTAAGGACAGTCCATGCTGTCACCTGGTGTCACATCATGCTTTGCACAAGAGATCAGTGCTAACACCTTTCAGGTATTAGTGGCCTTCCAGTACCTGAAAGGTGTGATAAGAAAGCTGGGGAAGAACTGTTCATGAGGGCATGGAGTGATAGGACAAGGGGTGATCATAGAATCATAGAATGGTCTGGGTTGGAAGGGACCCCAAGGATCACAGAGCGCTAACCCCCTGCCACAGGCAGGGACACCAACCTCCAGGCCTGGAGCTACACAAGGTTGCCCAGGGCCCCATCCAACCTGGCCTTGAACACTTCCAGGGATGGGGCATCCACTACTTCTCTGGGCAGCCTGTTCCAGCCCCTCACCACTCTTTCTGTAAAAAACTTCCCCTTAATATCTAATCTAACCCTTCCTTCCTTGATGGTTTTAAACTAGAAAAAGGGGGATTTAGGTTGGATATTAGGGAAAAGTCCTTCACTATGACAGTGGTGGATCACTGGCACAGGTTGCCCAGAGAGGTAGTGGAGGCCCCATCCCTGGGGACATTCAAGGTCAGGCTTGATGGGGCTCTGAGCAACATGATCTAGTGAATCTGTCCCTGCTCACTGCAGGGCGTTGGACTAGATGGCCCCTAAAGGTCCCTTCCAGCCTAATGCATCCTATGATTCGATGATTCTATGATCTCTTCCATCAGCCACTGCATCAGAATAAATCAGAATTCATGAATCTGATCACACAGAAAGTTAATTTTAGCAACTGGACTAAATAAATAAAGGGGGGGGGGGGAGGGGGGAGTTAGGAACCTTACCTCGTGGTGAAGATCACTAGAGGGCAGTAGCCAACCCCTAATCTCCCCAGAGCTTCCCACAGGGCTGTGAAGGCTTCCGCAGGAGCGGAACGGAGCCGGCGGTGCAGGCGCTCACGTGTTGGAAGGTTGAGAAGAAACCTCCCTGTTTGTTACCGGCAACCTCGGCATTAAGCTGTTTTATATACCAGTCCCTGGTGACAAGTGGTAAGGCAACGCTGCTTCCTTCTCCAAAGCTGCCCTCCTTCAGCTCCACGGACCGGCTGCAGCAGACGTGGGGTGTTCCTACCTTCCAAATGCTGGGAACAAGCTGTGGGACTGATGCTCCACTCCCTCCTGGCGTCTCAGCCACATGTGAGGTGGGGCAGAGTGACACCATTCCAGCCTGCGTTTATATCCATTGCCATGTGCTTATATCAAGAAACAGTGCAGGCTTTTGTATCAAGGCCAGACATGGAATTGCTTCAGCAGAACAACCCCAGGTTGGTCACACTGAGTACATGTTTCCACACGTGGCACCCACAGAGCCTTCCCAGCTCCTTCCCAGCACGGGCACTTTCACACTTCATTTTCCCAACCCCATCCCAAAACAGCATTTATTACAAAAAGCAATAACCAGCATCCAAAGCTCCACAACAGCTGTGGGCAGCTCCACTGCCCAGTCGTGCTCCCATCTGTGCCATCAAGGGGGCAGGGTATGGAATGTGAAGGAAGAATGGGCCCTGAGACCATGCGTGAGGTGGATACACCCTCTTATGACACGTAGAACAAACTCCCATCAAATGGTCCACGTGGACAGACACAGGATCAAAGCTGGAGGGGACATGGGTACTTCTCCCTGGCCTGGTATAGTTAGTTTTAAAAATGAGCTGGATGAAATGAAAAGTGGTGGCACCCTATCTAGCACAGACATCCTTTTCCAGTGCTCCTGAAAATATCATGTATTCATTCAGCAGCTCCAGTGGCACTTGGTGTCTTACACTTCTGCTTCAGGATTTAAAAATAAACAAACCCAAACTTTCCCATTCTAACAGTTACAAGGAATGCTTGAAAACAGGAGCCATAAAGGCTGGAGAAAGAAAACCCAAGAATAGAAAATCATGGTAATAACCCATCTTCTGGTGGCTCTACCCCCTCGCTGGGCAGCCTGTTCCGGCACCCAATAACCCTTTGGGTGAAGAACTTTTTCCTAACATCTGATCTGATCCTGCCCTGGCACAGCTTGAGGCCATTCCCCCTTGTCCTATCATCTGTCACTTGGGTGAAATGACCAACACCCACCTCTCTGCAACCTTCTTTCAGGTAGTTGTAGGCAGTGATAAGGTCTCCCCTCAGCCTCCTCTTCTCCAGGCTGAACACCCCCAGCTCCCTCAGCCGCTCCTTGTAAGGTTTGCTCTCCAGCTTCTTCACAAGCCTGGTTGCCCTTTGCTTGAAGGACAACCTAAACTTTCCAGGAGCAGGATGCTTTGGGGCACTCAGACAGAAAGGCAGGTCTTTCACAGCACGAAAACTTGGATAGCACTGGAAAGCCTTGAACTCTTGTAGTGGACGTTTTCCCAGCAGTGAGCAGAACAGTGCCTCTCGGATGCGTGTCCTAGACCTTCCCCTGGGGTGGTATCCATCTCTTCTCTCTTTGACTAAACAAGGCAAGACACTTGGTTACTCAAATCAACAAGGATTTGGTGCTCACAGAGAAATGAGTGACTGTTCTGCCTTTAGCAACAAGCACCACTCCTAATCCTAGTGCGCTGACAGGAAGGCCACCCACCCGCTCAGCTGAAGCTCCTAAAGGCAACCACATGAGGCTGCAGTCCTTGCTTAGAAGATGCAACAGAGCCTGGAGGAACCCCGAGGCATCAGTCCCTTTCTCTTTTTTATTTCCCAGTACAAACATAACATCAGCTGCCTTCATGAAGTCTCTGAGATGTTCCATTTATCCCACTTGCCGTAAGCTGAAGCTGGATAAACCTCTCAAAAGCCAATAGCACCTCACTGTTTCTGCAGAGGAAGGGCAATCACAGAACTGTAGGGGTTGGAAGGGACCTCCAGAGATCATCGAGTCCAACCCCCCTGCCAAAGCAGGCTCCCTAGGACAGGTCTCACAGGTCAGTGTCCAGACAGGTCTTGAATATCTCCAGAGAAGGAGACTCCACACCCCCCTGGACAGCCTGTCCCAGGGCTCCCTCACCCTCACCATGAAGAAGTTCTTCCACATATTGGTGCAGAGAATGGAGGGGCAGTTCCCATCACCTAGCCTTTATCTCCATGTTTGTACCATGACTGTCACAAGCCCAATATTTAAACTCAAAAAGTGAAGCACAGCCTGTTCACAGCACCATCTCAACATCCTCAGCCCCTCAGAGTGAGCAACGAGGGCACATTTCAGAAATAAATCTCTGGAAGCCAAGGTAACAGCATGGTGTTTGGTCCAGTCCATCTCTGGGAAGTCAGAGCAAAGTTGGACCACCCCAAAGGTTATTGCTTTGCTGGAAAGAAGTCCTTTAAGTCCCTAGTCTGTGCATTAAGCTCAGTACTGAGGGCTCATAATAACAGCATGCTTCAACTACGGCATTACTAAATTAGTAGGCTTTGCAGAGTCCCTAATTCTCTCACGGGGGTCCCCTTTTCCACTTCAGCTAGAAAGAAATTCATGGCTAGGAGTTACAAAGGACCCTAGAGGGAATTAGGCACTGAAGTCCCATTGAATTAGCATTGTTGACAAAGCAGTCATAAGTATAATGGATGTTAACGAGTCTCTAATGAGCCGAGTTACAATGCAACACGTGGTGAGGTACAATACACCAAACCGCTGTGCTTCCCTCCCCTTTATTCTGCTTGACACAGGTGTAGAAGCCCAGAATCCCAGTGAATCACATCCCATCCAGAACAGCATCAGAGCTCTGTGACTTCACAAAATCAAACCACCTTTGTTTCATGCCCAACCGAACCAGGATTCAGCTGCATCAGGACTAAAAATGTCCACACAGGCAGTTGACAGAATCACAGGCTGGATGGAGGTCCTGTGGTCCAACCTCCCTGCTCAAGTATGGCTACGTAACGCCAGTTGCACCAGGCCACATCCAGACAGCTTTTGAGTATCTCCAGGGATGGAGACCCCCACCACCTCTCTGTGCAACTTGTTCCTGGGATTGACCACCCTCACAGCAGAACAGGGTTTTTTCTTGCCTAAACAGACACTCCTGTGTTTTAGCTTGTGCCCATTGCCTCTGGTCCATCTTCTGCATGGTTCCATCTTCTTTACACCCTTCCTTTGGGTATTTCTACACATTCATAAGCTTCCCCCTGAGCCTACTCCTCTTCAGACCGAGCAGTCCCAGCTCTCCCAGCCTTTCCTCATACATGAGATGCTCCAGTCCCTTAATCATCCCTGTGGCCCTTTACTGGACTATGTCCAGTACGTCCATCTCTGTCTTGTATCAGGGAGCCCAGAGCTGGACCCAGAACTCCAGGTGCTGACTCCCCAGTGCTGAGTAGAGGGGAAGGATCACCCCCCTCGAACTGCTGGCAGCACTCCTCCTAATGCAGTCCAGGATCCCATCAGCCTTCTTTGCCAGAAGGACACATTGCTGGCTCCTGTCCACCAGGACTCCAGGTCCTTTTCTGCAAAGCTGCTTTCCAGCCAGTTACTTTCCAGCACATACTGGTGCATGGGGTTGTTCCTCCCCAGGTGCAGGACCCTCCACTAGCCTTTGCTGAACTTCATGAGGCTCCTGACATCCCATTTCTCCAGCCTGTCGAGATCACTCTGGGATGGCAGCACAACCCTCTGGTGTATGAGCTGCCCCTCACAGTTTTGTATCATGTTAAACAGGACTGGACCCAGTATTGACCCCGGGGATACACCACTAGTTACTGGACGCTAGACTTTGTGCCACTGATTCAGCCAGTTTTCCACCCACCTCACTGTCTCCTCATCCAGCCCATGCATCATCAGCTTCTCTGCATCAATGGTACAGGAGAAAACACCAAAATCCAGGTAGACTGTATCCGCTGCTCACCCACCGAGTCAGTCACTTCATCCTAGAAGGTGATCAGGTGGTCCAAGCACGACTTCCCCTCTGGGAAGCAAGGCAGAAGGAATGTTTTTATGGGGTTTTTTTTAGGTTTGATCTTTTTTTTTTTAAGTCTTTATTTTTTACCAAGGCTGGAAAGGAGGAGGTGAACATTTTACCAGCATTCTACATAGCGTTGCAGGAAAAGCCTTCAGCCTTTATTCCCACCAGGCAGACACCAGGTCCAGCTATTTACACCGCGTCAACCACAAGCAATCAATCTTAAGGTACCTCTCACCAGGGATTCAAGACTACCTAAACCCCACTGAAATCCATTGTAGCACTCTGGTCTCATGTTGATGGGCTGTCTTCCTGTCTCGACAGTGACATGGCTGAGAGCTGTCATCAGGAAAACTGTAATCATCTCTCTGCTGCTCCGGGGGACTGGCCTTGTGCAAACACACAGCACAGAGCCCCAGGCTTTGTCATATATATATATAGAGAGAGAGAGAGACACAAACATATATATAATATACAAACACATATATACACACAAACATATATACACACAAACATATATATACAAATATATATATACAAACATATATATACACACAAACTTATATATATATAAATATATATACACACAAACATATATATACAAATATATATATACAAACATATATATACATATATACACACAAACGTACATATACACACAAACTATATATACACACAA
>VZTU01022793.1:2468-16088 GCA_013400835.1 Zapornia atra
AATTATCCGGAGAGAGAATATCAATATTTCTTCAGGGTTCATTTCTTCCTCTCATGATTCAATACAATGCCTATCATGACAGCTGTTTCCACAGACATGGAAGCTGCAATCAGTCCAAAAGAACTTGTAACTGTTGACACTCAGCATGATTTTAAGAACCTTGATTGCCAAACTGGAATGTTTAATTATCGCATTTTTTTTCTCTTTTCATCTGTGAAATGTGTGCGCAATTTTTTAATTCACACAATAAAATCTGAACAAAAATCAAGCCCTAGCTGTCATTGTGTTGGGGTGGTTTTTTTGGGGGTGGAGGTTATGATTGGCTGGGGGGGGAAATGTTTAGTTTTGGGGGTCATAGTTGTTATTCATTCATCAGCTGTGCATGAATTTAAATGTTTTACTTTTCCATTAGAAAATAAAGTCCTATGAACATCTCTGTTGGGGCTAAATTAAATGCCAGCTTTATACCTGCCAGCCTACATCTTTTATACAGTAATCACAAAGATGTTCTGGAGAGCTGCCGGCAAATATGGTTATAAGCCATGAGTATGCGAATGGTTCTTCATTCTGGCCAGACAGAAGAAGCTGTTGAGCTCCTACCCAGAATAAGAATACTGACACCCCAAAGCCAGAATTCCAGATGTGGGGAATGTCTCAGCAGAGGTTGAGTAACATGAGTGGAACTGCCTCCACAAACTGGTAAGAATACAGAACCAGGCATTTTTTGGTTGAAACTGGCTGTTTTGTCAGAAGCAGATAGAAATTAAAGTCTGGAAACAGTAAAAGAAACGAGTATGGCCCTGAGAATGTGCTAAAAGAGAAAGACTGAAGGCTTGGAAAATTTGAGCAAGGTAAAAGTCTCCATCTACCTCTTCTTTTCCAAGTAATTGTAAATAGACTGGCTTGTGTTAAAGAAATTTCTGTCTCATTTAATTATGTTCCCTTCATTGGGGAAAAAAATCCCAACAAACAAAAAAGCCAACCCAAAACTATGCAAAGACTTGAATACTGGCTAACTACTCAGATTTCATAGGACAATAAACATTTTTACAGAAAGTAGTAGAGTAATGAAACAATGTTTTCTAAATTTGGACATAACATTTCTAACACAGCTAGAATAGGGAAATAAATAGAATACCAAAGGCCAAATTAAAATTATAGAACAACCATCAGAGAAGTCCTGGTGAACACCTAAATGAATCCTAGGAGAGAGAAGGGATAGAAAGTCTTGTCAAGAGGGAAAGGAAATTGTTGCCCATATTTTCATAGAATAACAGTGATTGAGGCTAGCAAGGACCTATAGAGATCATCTAGTCCATTCCTACCAAAGGCAGGCTCTTCAGAGCTATGTTTATTCAAGTTTTTAATAACTTCAAGGATGGAGGTAACACAACCTTCCTGACCACCTCTCCACACTACCTCTGCTTTTTAGCAATACAGACAGAATGAACAAAGCAGACAGGTGTCAAAGTGAACATTAAAAAGGAGCTGTGACCTAGGACTAGGAAAGACAATTATAGGTGTAGGAAAAACACTTAGACATATCCATACATGGAGCTAAAAAGAAATAAAAATTCAGAAAACAATCATTTGATGGCTTTACAATTTAAGGATTTAATTAAAGTCATAAAGAGTAGGCTCTGACCTGCAGCAAATAGCAAAATTCTCAAATGCTTCCAGCACAGAAAGAAATGCTAATGTTTGAAAATATACATAAAAAGGTAAAAATAATGTAGCAGTGGTAAGGCAATTATCATCAGAAAAAAGAGTTCATACATTAAAAAAATTGCAAGCAAATGAGATCAAATTAGGAATGGATCAAGGCAATATTTTAACAGCCCTCCATTAAGCAAAGAACTGGGGACACTTAAAGAAGGGAAATACACAAGACAATGTCACCTCTGTGAAAGTTCTTAAACTTGTCAATAAGAAGTTCTAGATGAAGCAGAAAAAAGAATAACTTCAGGAACAGAAGGAAACCTCTAAGTTGCATCTCAAGATGTAGACTAGCTGATTGAGATAATGCTGCAGTGAGGTTGCTTACAGCATTTAGCTGAGCTTTTTCTGTCTGTGCCATCTTCTATCCCAGATTAGGAGAGGGCAGAATTCAAGCATGGAGAAGAACTGTGACAAATTGTGGCTACCTTGTGTTAAACCAAAGAAAAATGGCTTTGAAAGAGAAAAGTCTTATTAACACCACTGCGTAAATAAATTCTTAACAGAACCAGGCTCTGAGACACCTGAATACATGACACTGTGTGGTCTCACAGCCTTTTATGAAAGGTGGTAACCACGGTATGACAGATAAAGGAAATGAAATATACCTGGAGGGTTCCTCAGTGCTCAGCTGAGCTAAAGGTGAAGGAAAACCTTAACATATTTCAGGTGTTGCACCATTCTCCTTCAGTGGTCCATTCTATTGTTATTCCTCACAGTGTTGAGACCTATCGTCAAAACTATTTCACTAAGAGCAAATCCTCCTTTCCTCCCTGTTGTACATATTGATGGGGAAGTGAACATTGACCTGAGTGACCAAGCTGTTTAATGACATGGGAGCACAGCTAGTAATAACATAAAACCTGGAAGCCATGAAAAAAGCTGGATGGAACCAAGCATCTGGAATACCTGGAAGGTACTTATTGATAATAAATGTATGTCTTCTGAGACTCCAACCCTATTTCTATACACAAAGTCACCAATGAGTTGATAGATACTAAGAGTGAGAGGAAATCCAAAGCTGGATCCACATTTAAATGTTTGAAGTCTAGCAATTTTGCACACTAGCATTCAACTAGCACCCACATTGCCTGTGAGTCCAAGAGGTGGCTAAATATCCAAGCCTTAAATGAGAGACTGCTGTTTATTCATAATATATATGAAGCTGATTTTGAAGGACCACCCAAAAAACAAACATGTTCATAAATGCCTTATAGAAACTGCACATTCCATTTTGGTGTGCTGCTGATGTTTTGGGGTTTTTTCTTGTTAACTTTTAAAGAAAAAGGTAACATTTCCCTTCTCAAGGACATGGCATAAAATGGCTGATACCACTCACACAAGAGCAAAGAAATACTAGGTCAAACGCTCTTTTGCATTCATGCCATCCTTTCACTCTTCTTCTCTGCAGTGAGAGGAAAGCTCAGCTATAAGATGTCTTGGCCACAAATTCAACAGGGGAGGATATTTTATATAATTTATCTTTATTTCCTTTTTTGAGATATTCCCATGCTTCTAAACAGTCTTGGGCAAACTAATGAAACTATAAAACCTTTTAGTCTTCACGAAATCTGAAACACTGGGTCTTTTTTCACACCTACAGAAGTTTCACAAGTTGGAAGTTAGCCAAAGGCGGTAGTGCTGAGGCCCATTGAACACAAGAACAATCAGAAGAGCAAAAAAAACCCCAAACCCAAAAAAACCCCACATAATCCACATGCTTTATGAACAATTTTCATTGGTGAAAATCCCCTGAAAGAAAGACAGGGCCTCTTCCACAAGCAATTTCTTGAAACTTTTCATTTACAACAGGGTAGAAAGCAAAATTAGTTCAGAAATTTAGAAAGTGTTTTACTTAGTGATTTGTTAAGGGAATACTGAACCAGTACAGAGTGCAGAAGGATATACTGGCAATCACAAATACAAATTCTCTTGTTTATGAAATAGAAAAAATGCTATAAATAAATGTCTGGGAAGTCCTGGTGGTTACCGCTTAAACACTTGAGCCGGTGTAGGCAATAAATAAATAAATATTGCTACTCTTTGCCAAGCTGACGGGTAAAATGCTCTCACAATGTTTCCAGTACTTTATGTCTATGGCTTGGTCATAGACCACAAGTAAAACTTTTCCATGAGCACTTTGGAATTTCCACTTCTGTACAGGATTGGGAAATGCAGAGCCACCATCAGTGCAGGAAATAAAAGGAGTCACGAGAAACTTCTACCAAACCTACACCACAACATTCTTTGAGCCTTTTTATCATCATACAATGTGTGTCACCTATAGCACTCTGTAACTCCTTATTGTGGTAACACAGCCACAGCACCATTGATAACAGGGCAATCCTGAAGACTTCTACCTGGAGAGGATCTAGATCCTTCATGAAAAGATGATGTCTGGGGCCATTCCACAGAGGCCCCGCACAATGTCAGAAAGAGAAGTAATGGTGGAATGATCAAAGGGAGGAGTGAAGGGTGGCATGTGAGAAGGATGGGACAGCAATGGTGGCACAGCAGGAACAGGGAAGGGTTTTGTTCCCTCTGCCATCAGAGCTACTGGTGGGAGCTTTGGTCAGACTTCTTGGATGGCCAAGGAGGGCAGAGAGTGGTCTTTCTTCTGAAGAGCTTGCTTTTCCCCATTTGATGGGCTATGCCTGACTCCCAGAGTGTGTGGTAATGGCAGGGGAGCCATGGCTCACACAAGTTCTAGAGTACTGCAGGACAACAGCACCTTACTGCTTGGCGTATCTACAGTGAGCTTCACCAGCACCACACACTGTGGGCATCTGGGCTGCTGCGCTGCTGGCACTCCATCCGATAACTGCCTGGACTGCTTTGGGTATCACGGTCTCCAAACCCTCCAAACCCTTTCAGTGCTCAACCTCAGCTTAATATCAGGTAGACCAACACTTTCAAAAACATCCTTCTGCAGGTTTCAGGGCTGTCCCAGTAATGTATTCTTAGGGCAACATCACGGAAGCAGGTGGCTAGAAGGTGCCTAAGGAGGTCAGATGTTCATTCCATGCCCATGATGGGGGACAGTTTCAAGTGTATCTATGCCGTAAGGACATCCGTGCATTTGAAAGAACATATATTAGATGATTAAAGGGATTCTGCAATTTCTCTAACTATACCAGTGCTCAGTTAACATCTGATCTAAATCTGACTGGCAGCAAAATAAGCCAGTTTCTGCATGTCCTATTCCCCATGATTCAGGAATCCAATCAGTCACTGTCTTCTATGTAGCTGTCTTGGCATACCTGTTATCATTTGCCTTTTCAACTCCTCGTTTCCAGACTAAACAAACCCAGCTCTCTCAGCTTTTCCACATAAGTCTTATTTTCCAAATGTCTGCTTAATAGGAAACCACAAGCCAGCTTACAGGCTTAAGTTTGAAATCCAGGACTAAGCTTCTATTAGCTATATATTAAAAACAACAAGTTAATATCAAATATTGCAAGATAACTGACATGAAATTTCAGAAGGGGATTTTATAGCTTGATAGCACCTAAAAAGCTCTTATGTGTAAAGGATTTCAGTGCTCTGGATAGTCTCACACTGGTAGCTGGTGAAGATACAAGGAAATTCTGGAAATGCCATGTTTACTATGTTAAAAAATAATCTCTCCTCACAGATTCCTGTCCCTACAGTTCTCCAGACAACTTCAGTTGCACAGAGTAAAGGAAACGTACATCTGAAAGCGGAAAACTGAAAAGCTGGAGGATCTCATAGGTTCCTCCTCTATCTGCCCTGACACTTCTCATACTACAGCAAGTGTCTTGCTCAGCATTTGAGGGTAACTTCATACTTTATGGCACCACAGCTCCTTTTTCTTCACAGGGGATGGTGTTTGTCACTGCTAATGTGACTAATATCAGCAATTATCTGTTCTGGCAGTGAAGAGTTTTTATTGTGTCATAGTCCCCAACAAGATGTGTCATTTTTTCGATTTAAGCTCTCCTTTTTCTGGTATCTTTGACCATGCTCTTGTCTAGAAACCATACACAGCAAATGATATGTATGTCCTTATTGGCAAATGGCAAGCAGAAGCCCTCACACAGAGCCATAGCGTAGTACTCCGGCCAGCTGCAGCCAAGCCTGCTCTGTGAGTTTTGAAGATGGCCGCTTGCAATAAAACTGTGTCAGTTGACAATGCAGCACCCAGCGTCTCCCAGAGATTGCCACGGACAGCCCAAGATTTTCAGAAGTTTCCAAAGAACTTCCCCCAGCATAGACAGAGACTCAGACCAGATGGAGGTCTTTGTGTAGAGCCAAGCAGGGACCCACAGCCGTCTCACCTACCAGGTTGCCTCCGCTGACGGCTAGCATCAGTGCTGTAGTGGCAGCAAAATGACAGTGTTTGCCCATTGGTCCCAGATTAGCTCTGGGGTTAGGGGGGGAAGCATCCACCAAGTGTGAAGGAAAGAGATTTTCTAAATCCATCTCATACTGTGAGAGTGAGGAGGTCCTACTGCTTTTACCCACGTGTGGTCATGCTAAGTGCTGAAGGGAAGTCTCTAGGATAACATGCTAAGTGTCTTAGGAAAAGTTGCAAGAGAAAGAGGCACCTGATCCAGAAAACTTCATGAAACTTCTTAACAAGACTTCCACCTTGTCCTTCATTAAAAGGAAAGTATAGAGGTCCACAACAGTGGTGGATGAGCACTCTTCTCACCCCAGAGTGCCCAGTGAGCTGGAGAAGAAATCCTGTTTTCTCTGAAAGAAAATGAAATGTTTCTCCCAAGATGTAAGCACCTTCTGTCATGGTTAATTCCCTGCTTCTTCAGGGGTCAGGATGCTAGCCTAATGTTTCTCTTTCTAAGCCACATGGTTGCTATCGAGAGTCCTAATGACTTCTGCATCTTCCAGTATGTCTTTTACTGTAGGAAGGGGGTAAGATAATAGGGAAATGTCTACATTTAGTTATTTCTGACAAGGTTTCTGAGATAAATCACAAACATGCATAGTAAATAGTAGCCATAGCAAACTAAAATGCTTGGAATGGAACTGTTACATGGAGGTGGACACACTTTCCAGGGTTTCCTCTATTGAAGTACAGACGTCTGTGCTGCGTGGTGCACCCAGGATGGGTTGCATCTACTTACTGCATACATTTTACGTTATTGATCTATGCACAGTAAATTTATGATCTCAGGACACTGATACTGAGCATGATTGCTCACCTATGAAGCAGATACAAAGTAGGTCCAGATCTGTGTAGGTATATTGTACCATGCAGTTGGTCAGAAACATACCTGAGACTTACATGTCAGCCTGCCTAGAGTTTCTGAGCAAGAGCAATCACATCTCATCTGCCAATACTAAAAGACAGCTGCTTGTATATTTTTCCTTTCCTCCACCCCTCCCTGTCTCCATCCTTTGCTCTCTCCTCCCTTTCTGAGCAATTAACTCTGTTGTGGTGGATGCTAGAAATAAGAACAATGCTGAGTGTTACCAAGGTTGTGGAGCTGTCACTCGAGCAGATCACCTCTAAGATATCACTGAAATTAAATCCTGCACCTTTTTCAGTCAGTTCTCTTCTTTGTCTATCTGATCCATGAACCTCCAAGGCCTTTCCCCACTCACGATATGACAGCCAGACCATCAACATACTTCAGGTTGTCCATGCCTTACATTTAAATTACTTCCCTCTCTAAAGATTAAATCCATATGATCTTGGGATATTTGCTTTTTCCCTAGCCCCCATTTCCCTCTAAACTGGAGACAGGATGAGGGCCTTGTTGACCTGTGACCAGGCTCTGTGACCCAGAACACATCTGGAAAGGAAGAGCAAAGAGATCTCTGGTTCCACCCATGTTTGACATCCCCCTACCTCCCCTGCCCGCTTCCTTCCTCCTACAGCTGCCCTGAACTCTCAGCCCCCCTTTGCCCTTTAGCTGCTCCCTGACTTCTTATTCCACTTATTCTCCTCCATCTCTCCGCACAGTCTCTTCTCCTTTGTCAAAGCTGCTGCTTCATATTCCTCCATCTCTGTCCATCCATCATGCACATGTTGCACTTTCTTTTCAAAACCAGCTTCGAGTTAGCCAGTAGACTCTGATTACATTTCTTCCATACACACACACACACTTCTTTAGCAGAGCTGGGTTTTAGTGAAACGCCTGCAGACGTTTCTCAAATTTCAGCCAAGAGCAAGGTTCAGATTTACATTGCTTGGGCGTAACATGGAGTCAGCAACCAAAATATGTTCCCTTGAGCAATTAAGCTCATATAAACCCCAGCTCATGGGCAGACACTCACCGGGATATTATGCCTGCCAGTGCTCACTCTAATTCATCCCGTGCCTGACAGCTAGGCATATGTCTCTGCAAAGACTAATATCTTTCCCTTTTTTCTTTCTTTTTTTATTCTTTAATTTTAAATCCCTCATCTTTCTTAGCCTTGTTTCCCATGGAAGTGGCAGGTTTGCAGTGAATTCCTGAGAGACCCTGGAGTAGAGGAAAAGCCAGGCTTTTGTGACTCTCTATGGGCACGTATATAGCCGCTCACATGTACACACAGCAGTGCATTTCATCTAAGAAGTCACGTTGTATTTCGAAAGTTGTATCTTAAGAACCTCTTGCTTCTTGAACACAAAATCTGGACCACAAAACCAATCTTGCATCATGAGCAGGCAAGTGCAATTCTAGGCAAGATCAGCAAGAGATTCTGGCCTTACATGAAAAAAAAAAAAGCTTGGAAACATAAGTTCTCCACCTTAGCTACAACAAAATTGGCAAACTGGCAATGTACTATAATAAAGCACTTGAGGGCTCTGGCAATCACAAAGCAGAAACATAAATGCAGTCCTGCTTTTCTAACATAAGCACTTTAAAACCAGTTCGACTGTAAGGGGTAAAGGAGAGGACAGTACCTTTGATTAAGAAATCTTAGACCACATCAGACTACCCTATTGTCTTGTAACAACTACCTTCAGAAAACTCACAATATGGCCTGTTTATGCCAAGTATAATGTTCAAGATGTCCAGCCACTATCACTGCCTTCCCTTTGTGATCTGGGACTGGGAAGATCAGCCTCAACAGAGGCTTCTTTTATCTTAATGACTCACAGATGACTTTGCTGGCATTTCTTGCAGTTACTCCCAGAAGAAGTTCACGAAGTGTTTAGGGCTCAATTATTACTGAATTAGTGCATCTTCATTCAACAGGAAGAGAGAAATGCACTTCCATTATCATTTTGCACTCAAGTTAATTAAAAGCAACTCTTCAGCCGGTCCTGGCCTGTCTGGCAGTTGTATTTTGACACAGACTGCCAGTGATATCTGAAAGCAGTGGTTATGCTTGTTTATCGGGGCACACAGTTATATCTGGTAAAGGCAGCTCTGCATAGAGGTGTTAAAAATAAGTGTGCATATGTGTATGTGTGTGCACATGCACGTGTATAGGTTCTGGATCCTCATTCCCTCATGTCCTATAATTCGCCCATTCATTCATTCATACCAAGGACAATGTATCTATCCATATTCCCACAGTAGATGTGTTCTCATTTGTGGAAGAGACCATGAAAACCAAAGGAGTACACCCTGATATTACGATTTCACAGTTGTGGCACCTCAGTTACTTTCAGAAACCACCTCCAGTACTGCCCTCAGGTGAGGCAGACTGGTCTAGAGTACTCTTGAATACTTACTGTTAAATAGCAACCCAGAAGAAAAAAATCAAAACAAAAATGGTATTCACCACCTATTTTTTCCATAGCCACACTCTGACATTTTGCTGGCAACACCAAGTTGCCACAGTGTTGTGGTACTTTTTTCAGATGTCCCCTATGGGAACCAACCCCCTGCTTGTATCCACCATCTATTTGGATTTTAGATTTTCTTTGGATATGTGAAAATATATTCTGCTGAAACTCTAATTACAACTGCAATGAACATGAAAGACTTCTGCAGTTAAATTACTCATATAACACTGATTTCGGTTTGGTTTTGTTTTTAACATGAAAACAACAAACGTTCCACAGCCAATTATACATACCTTAAATAAAGCTCAGAGCAGAGAAAGATTCTGATCACAGATGCTATTTAACTCCCTTCAAGTAGACAACTCACAGAACTACAGATGCAGATAAAGAAAGGCTACAGATATTCCACAAAAATGTCAAAGGCAAATGCTTGGTCAGCCTACTGGTCTAGCTGCAGTAATTCATGTCATAGAGTTAAAGGCAGCTGTTGGTTGTGTCTCTAGAGCACTGTTTTTACAAAGGGAAGAGTAGAGAAGGTTACTCAGCATGCAGACCCTCCCTTCAAATACACTGCTACTGATTTTGGCCCCAAAAATTGTAGATCAGCCCCTGTTTGAAAGCAGAGAAAGTCTTTTACCATCCAAGCTCATATGATGGAAGGTATGCAGAGCATCAAGGGAGTGGTTTCAAGAATGAAACAGAATAAGATCAAAAGGACATTATTTGGATTTGTCTTTAGTTGAGGCTCAACTTGGGAAGAACCCCTTTGATCTAGAATCGTTATTACTGCAGAGAATAAATGCAAGGAAGAAAATATTCACCGTAATTATTTCTCTCTTCCTCTCCCCTGCCCCAGGAAAGTGAACAATTCAGAGCCTGATGTAGGTTTTGAAATGTAACTGCGTACTGTGTTGCAAAGTTCCTTTTCCCCTGCATGTCTAGCAACCAGCCACAAAGGATAAAGATTGTTAAAAAAAACCCCTGGGTTTGGGTTCACACTAAAATGAAAGACTGATTTTCTAGAAGTTCTGAGGCGAAGTAAACCATGCCAAGTGTAATTTTACATCCTAGCTGATTGTCCTCTTTCTCCGGTACAGTCATTCATTTGCTCTGTCACATGTCCCACATTATAAGAACATTATAAAGAGCATTTATCAGAAAGCTTCTGGCCCATAACTGGCAATGACTATGTGGGTTTCTCTGGAACTTTCCAGACTTTTTTTTCTTCTCTGTTCCCAAAGATGTATCGCCTATTTCTATTTTTAAAGAGGAACTGAGGTGTTATTCCTGTAACTGCAGAGATTAGCACTGTGTCTTCATACTTCCTTTTTCATCAGAATAAAATGAAAATTGGTTTAGTCAGAAGAGGCTAATGTGATCATTTAATGAAAAGATAGCTTGCACAGAACTACCAGGAATCTATATTTTGCTACTTGGCAAAACCTCTGCCAAGGGTGGTCATAACTCGCTAGGAGATCTAAATAGGAGCCACCTGATTTTTGAGGGGCTTAAGCAACACAGAAAGGCATTTGAGGCTTTGACTAGAATAGAGCTGAGGCAGATGCTCTACTCCACACACTTTATAAGTTAGTATAATTTATTAGTGATTTTTTCCAGTATAGCTTCAACAGCAGATCAGAATTTATCCTTTCCTAGTTTTAGAAATTCAAAAAAATTGGTTTTAGCCTTTGTGAGACAGAAAACAGCTTGCTCTGAAAACAGAGTAACAGCAGATGCATGATGCTTCCACCAGGACCATGAAGTCATTATACTTTACATAGCATAAAGGGGAAAAAACAGTTTTTAAAGTAATACTAGACAGGCTTTCCTCCAGTATAAGGAATGAGCCGGATTAAAAATCCAGAGAGGGACTTTATTGTTTTTAAGTTTGAATTTTTTAAACAAGTCCCACTTGCTTCCCAAAAAGTTGACCTTTTGCAATCTTGTGTTCGAACTTTACTCCTTATTTACTCCCCTACTGATATTTTTTCTGTGATAAGTGTCCAGATGCCACCCTTCAACACAGTCTGAGCTTTGCAGGAAAAATACTGGTGGTCTGAAGACTCATAAACTGGGTCTTCTGAGGAATGATCCTTGGTATCATGTAATCACATATTCAGATATCAACGAAGTAGCAAGCAGACAAAGGAACCAGAACATTTTAGTTTTCTTAGGTGTAACAGTGAAACACATGACGTAGTTTTACTATGTCTACTTAAGTGTTTCAATCGGCTGCTGCCATTGTAAGAAGACAGCTGGCAGAGCAGCTCCATCCCAAAGCAGACAAAAAGAGGACAGAGCCCTTTTTCATGACCAGGACTGAAGTGGGGAAGTCTCGACAAATATTTGGTTCCAATTCACTCCATTTTGGTCCAGACACTGGCCAATTGTAGTGCTTGAAACCAAATTTTGTTCAAGTGCTGGTTCTGACAGCCACAAATTCCCTCTATAAATGCCCAACAGTAACTATGAGGTAACTCGTAAAGTTTGAGCCTTCATCCTTTCTGTACTGTTTATATAACGGACATTTGAATAAATTCAATTTCAAAGAAAGCCCCATGAATTGATCTTGGCAGTTAATCACAGGCTGTGAGCAAGAAGGGAGCTTCTACTTCACATTTCTTGAGTTAAGTTGCTGAATCTTATTTCCTAATAACCATTTATCTACTATTGTCAGTGTTGCAAAGCAGATCTCTCTGAAGAAAATTGTTTTGTACAAATTTTGGGGGGAAAAGTGCTGCTTTCACTTCCGATGATTTTGAGAGGATCATTGTATATGAGAGAAAATCTAAAGTCTCTCCAGAGCTGTTGTAAATAATATATATTTTCCTTCACATGCAATATAATGAACAAAGAAATTAACACACAGGATTCTTTCTGGAAGCAGTTTCCATGGAGTCCAAATAAAGAGGAAAGGAATAAGGAATCTCGAGCAAGTTTTACTCAGTCATATTTGAGTTCAGGCTTGCAGATTTTTGTGCTTTTCCAAATAGAGTTTGATGGCATCACTAATACTCAGCATAACGGGAGACAGAGACCAGCTGTGCTTTGAGAGTTAATCTCATAAACTGCTTCCAGAGAAGGTCACATTCAGAACCCCGAGGGCTTCCAATCTGTTCAGACTTGAAAGGTATGTCAGGGAGGAATTGATTTGAAACCATCCAATTTTAACATGCAGTTGGACCCCAGACCTGTGAACCCCCCCGGCACACAGCAAGACACCAGTGCGCAGAACATGTCTAGAAGTGGGCTCCCTCTCTCTTGAATGTTGCATCTCTAGGAGAAGAGAAGTAATAACCAGAGATCCACAAAACTTCATGATTTATTAGATATATACCTCAAATAGGCTTTGAGATAAAAAGGTGCATTTCCTCTCACAAAGGTCATATTGCTTTCAGTGCAAGTGCTGGGTGCAGCATGTAGGACGCTGCTCTGATTTGTTAACTCCCATGCTCCACTGCTGTTTTCAAGCAAAAAGCCCCTAAAACTGTCAGGCAAAAGTTCACATAACATCCAAATGCTTGTCAAAAAAAAAAAAAAATAAAGAAAAAAAGAAAGGGAAGGGAAAGGAAAGGAACCTAAGGGAAGGGAAGGGAAAAAGGGAAGGGAATTAAAAGTTCATTAGAACTTGGACACTCTATAATAAAAGACTAGCTGTCAAACTGAGATTTAGGTACCCTTTGTTCAATACAGACATATGTAGAAATCCAAGAAAGTGCCACCCTATACAGAAAGATTCGTAAAGTTAATTCTTTGTAATGCTGGAAGGCACTTCTTTTTGATAGTCAGTCCATCTCACTTGAGTAATTTAAAAAGAGAGTAACCTCATTGTCTTCCACTCTTTAATATCATTGAAGATACTTAAAACTGAATAACACCCACACATTACACATGGATGTTCCCAGCCTGGGTTACTAGAAATTAAAGATGCTAATATTGAGCTTTTTATGATTTCCTGACTCTGCAGATAATCTATGGGGTATTTATTTATTTGAAGGCAATAGTGTGGTAAAAAAAAAGGGCAAGAAAGAGGAACCTAGTAACTATAGGCCAGTCAGCCTCACCTCTGTCCCAGGAAAGGTAATGGAACAGCTTGTTCTGGATGCCATCTCCAAGCAATTGGAAGAGAAGAAGGTCATGAGGAGTAGTCAGCACGGATTCACCAAGGGGAAATCATGCTTGACCAATCTCATAGCCTT
>VZTU01022793.1:16741-36256 GCA_013400835.1 Zapornia atra
TATGAGGATAGGCTGAGTAAGTTGGGACTCTTCAGCCTTGAGAAGAGAAGACTAAGGGGGGACCTAATTAAAGTCTATAATTATCTTAAGCAGGGGATGCAGGGGGAATCAGCCAGCCCCTTTTCGTTGGTCTGTGGGGACAGGACAAGGGGCAATGGCTGCAAGTTGGAGCATAGGAAGTTCCGCACCAACATGCGGAAGAACTTTTTCCCAGTGAGGGTGACAGAGCCCTGGGACAGGCTGCCCAGGGGGGTGGTGGAGTCTCATTCTCTGGAGATACTCAAGACCTGTCTGGATGCCTATCTGAGTGATATGTCCTAGGGAGCCTGCTTTGGCAGGGGGGTTGGACCCGATGATCTCTTGAGGTCCCTTCCAACCCCTACGATTCTATGATTCTATGATTCTATGAAAAGCAGTCAGTGCAAAATTCATGCTGTGCAAAGAACTCATAATTTTTTTTTCTCTTTGGTTTAAGTTCAGCTTTTATGGTAAGTTGATTTTTAAATCACAGTTTTTAAATCACATCATTTTGAGTTTATAGTCACAAACATCTTCATGTTTCCACAACATTTCTAGGAGTCTTCCTTTTCACCAATTTATAGAACCTGTCTTTCTATATATGTTAAAACTACATTAGAAAGACAAAACAGCAGGTTCCTTTGTCTATAAGTAAGAGGATAAAAATGTGAAGAATCACAGTGAACTCAGAGGACTGATTTTCTTTCCCAACTGTGCTGTCCCCAGAATGGAACAAGAAACTGCATATTAGGATGTCATGAGTTTTGTCATATGCATCATTGCTTTTCACTGAGAACGAGATACCTTGCTCGCAAGTTACACAATAGGAACTAGATGGCTATTTACAGCACTAATGTGATTTCTTCTAACTTCTATTACCTGTAAATTAAGCAAACAACGTCATCATTGATGTGTTCAAACTCTCTAGTGCTTGGAGACACAGAGGCAGTTATAAAAAACTATTCACACCGTTACTCATACAGACCTATATTAAGATGAATCCATTACTATGTGACTATGCAGTGTCTTTCCACAGACCATGGAAGAACCCTAGATGGTGAGCTGAGGTTGGACATCTAAGATACAAAAATCACATCCCTAAAGTAGTAGAAAGCTTTTAAAATCTGCCCTTTGCACCATCTTGCCATTCAAACCAGCACTGCACTGTGAAGCTTTGAGGAATATTGGCTATTTCAATATGTTGCAGCCAGGTCCCTCACCCATACACATACTGTTTCTTCCACATCCTGTACATGCTCGGTGACAGGAACCACACCTTCACAGAAGGCAGTAATTATACACCTCACCTGCCCAGGGTCTCCATCCTTTTCAGGATAGCTAGGGTAAGAACAATATCTGAACAAGTATTTTTGTGTAGGGGTAGTGTAAAGCTGCTACTTCAGAAACATTTTTCTGTGAGGTTGGTTTACACTTGTCTGTTGTAGGGAAATGTAAGTCTTTGGCACATGTCTTCTTGGGTCAGTTTTCTATTATGTGATTATACTGTATTTAAGCCTTATTTCAAAACTCAGCTTTACAGGAGTCTCTGTAATGAAGGCAGATTAATCTGTCAAACACTTTTCCAGAATCCAGAGACCTGCTGCAATACTGGGCTTGCCAGATGATGCTCTGCTTTGACTTCAGATATTTCAAAAATATTCAAAACCATCTTGAACTTTTTTGCCATTAATGGCAACAAACAGGATTTTTACTTTTCCTCTGTTTCCATAAAAATGACATGTTGAAAATGTTGCCAGTTCAGTCGAATCAACTTACTTCTTGTATTTTGAAATCCACAAGCTCAGAAATGCAGCTAGGTCAAACTGGGTTTCCCGAGATTTCATAATGATCCTAAGACGTCATAATTTTTTCTCCTTATGCCAAAGAGCAATGGGAGAAATCATCATGTCCTCAAAATATTTGCTTTCTGGAGACCTGAGGCAATCACCTCTTGTTGGACAAACCCAAGACGAAGTACCCCTTGGGACTAGCTCCAGGATTAGCATGAAACTCTTCCACTGCAGTATGACCTAATTGCCAGGCACCTAGGTGTGCAGGGGATCTCCCTGTTTCTCTCTTACACACTTGATCAGCAAACAATTCTCAATTCTATCATGAACCTAAAAAAGTCTTTCTTTTTATTTTTTTTCCTTTTTCTTTTAAATATTACATTCCTGTGGACAGAGCTACTGGTCTGTCAATGAGGTTTTCTGACAGCTCTATTAGAGTGAGGCAACCTGATGTCACTTTTCAGATTATCTGGGTGTACTATTAGGAATTTTCACTTGATGTATCAACTTACACTTCAATGGGTGCCTCATGCCCTCCTTACAAATTTCCTTTTGGGACCCCTAAATGTAGGATTTGAAATGAATGTCACAGTTATCAAAAATTGTCAGTTTTCATTATATTAATCTGCATGTGCAATACTTGATAGTCTCTGGGAAGCCTCAGTCTCGTGAGTTTAATATGTAATTTCTCTAAGGTATCATCTAAGAATTGCATCCTATTTCTTGAGGTATTTTTTGTAAATGTCACTGAAGAAAAAAGAAGACATGAATTATCACTCAGGACCCCTCTGAAAGCACAGAAACCAGAAGGGAAGAATGAACTTTGCACCTACATCTTTCTTTTTTGTTTCTTCTTATTGCATTCTGTTTTGGTTTTTGACAACAAAAAAAAATTGGCAATTCTGGAGGTTTTTTAAGCAGATTTTTAACAAAGTCCTTTGGGTACAGTTTGTTCACTATAGAGACCACAGACATCCATGAAACCTAGACAAGAAAGTTTGAGGCAGATGTCACTCAGTCTTTTGTGTTACTTATTCAACCGGAAGTCTTTTCACACTTCCAATTCTTCTGTCATAACTCCTTGTATATTTAATCCTTAATAGTATCTGTAATTAATCCAACTTTGAGAAGGATGCCAAGCCTGAGGAGGATCAGCTATATATACGTCCCTGTCTGTATCAGAGATACCTGATGGTGTATTACCAACTTTCCCATCCCAGCTCCTATCAGCTTGCCTGAGACAGGAGAGTTTCTGTTTGGGAGAACATGGAACTACTTCTGCAACATTAATTCTGTATCTATTTTTGCCATGGAAATTCCAACAGCATTGTTGTCATTGCTCTATACTGAGCCTGCCCATGCAGTGCTGGTTCGACATTCCTGTGAGAAGACCAGATTCCTAAACCTCAAACCCAGCAAGTTTTGGGTTTTTTTTCCCCTTTTGAACTTTTTTCTTGTCCATAGTACACATCTGTTATTTTATTTTCCTGGGGACTTGCTTGACACTGTGATACACATAGAGCAGTTTTTAAGTAATTAAGGATTGAATAACAAATACTTTCTTACTGTCTTGGTGTTAGAAACTTCACACTGAGTGTGAAAAGATTGCACTGGGTAGATGAAAGAGAGTTTAGTGGAACAGCATACATTGTAATTTGCTGTTGCTTCATGGAGTGCCAGAAATTACAACCTATGTGGTCACTGGGCTTGGAAAAAGGCACATGTGATATCTGACCAGAATTTCCTGGAGCCCTTTTTTTCTCCAATCTACAGGGCTCCTCTAGAAATCAGGGCAATACTGTGTAGTCCGAAGGTTCATAGTTTACAATGTGCTACTTGGTAAGCAATTGTGGAGAACGGGGGCAAATAACACTTCATTGCCACTGCATTACACACTTCCCTGTTTGTCCAGATGCTTTGTGTCGGCAGCTCCTTACTGACTACTGTTCTCAAAGCACTTTTCTGCCATGATTTTTTTTTTTCTTTTCTCTTCCAAGCTAAAATAAGGAAGAGGTGCCCATTCTCTGTTGAGCTGGACTGAAATCAGACGGACCAAGATCAGTTGCCAGGCACTAAGAGCGGTAGCAGTAAAGCAGCTGGGAGAAAGGTGCTATCCACTTTTAGCTTCAGAAACATGTATTTGGAACAAATATTTTGGCACCAGGAATTCTTGCATGAGCCTCCTAGAAAGCTCCCAAAGGCCAGGATGGTCAAACTCCATGCAGAAATGGAAGCAAGTTACAGAAGAGAGAAGCACTGCCCTTGAATATGTCTCAGACCATGCTGTTCCACTTCAACGGGTTTTCAAAGTGGAAGGACAGAAAAATCAAAATTAATTTGTTCTTTTTATTATTATAATTTGTAATTTTTTTTCTGGGCTTTTAATATTGCTTTACTAATGTGTCTTTCATATCTGTTTTCTGTCTTCATCCTGTATGACAGGAGACCTTGCCAACTGCTTTACATAGTCCACAGGAAGACTCAATGTAAAAAGGAGCTGTGGGCACGGGGTTCCCTTTTATCAGTTTTGGGGCTTTCCCCAGGTCTTGACAAGATCCTGACTATCTTATTCATTGATGAAAACTAATTCTCACATTAAGGACACAATTCTGGCGTTCCTGCGCTCCCAAAGACCACAGTGAAGGTAACAGGAAGTGAGGGCAACAGGAAGAAGAAAATTACTGCCTTGTCCAAAAGAAAAACAAAATATTCTTCTTCCACCATGCCCAGAGTATCCGATGGAAAAAAAGAACAAAGACTGTCTTAGCAAGGCTAATGGAGAGGAAAAGATGGGGTCCAAGAGCAGTGAGCTGGGCTGGGGGTTGTTGATCAGAGTGGTTATGACATGGCACATCACAGGGCAAGCACGGTGTAAAAGAAATAACATGTAACAAGTAAGGAGAAGAACGAGCCAGCTCCTGCAGTCTCACACAAAGGAATAGCTCAGCATTAGCCAGAGGATTCCCCGCAGTGTGCTTCTACAGGCACTCACAGCTTCGGGGAGACACCCTGTTTGCCCACCAACCCCCCTGACACGCCCCGCAGCCTGTTTGCGATGCGGCTGAGACACCCTGCAAATTGGCTCTCATGAAGCACTGTACCACTCTGTGCGTGGGCTGGGAGGAGACGACCGCACGCAAGCACACAGAGCTGAGCTTTGTGGCTGCCAACACTGCTGCTAGCCACCATCATAGAGCATGCTGCACGCTCAGGAGCTAGACACTGAAGGCCCCCTTGCTCAACAGAACCGAGAATCTGCGTAACCCCGTCGCTTCTGAACCCATCAGCGAGGTTTATATAACAATGAGCCATCAGCTCTTTCACTTCGAGCACTGCCTCAATTTACGTGGCATAGTAGCAATCTGGCTTTGATGGAGAAAAATGTGAAGGAATGTGTTCCCTGGGGAGTAATGCAATATACAGACAATGTGAGTAAGAAGGCTGTGCTGTTAAGTGATGCACATTTCCATCCAGAACATTTTTATTACTCTTGGAACTAAATTAAAGTTTCCACTCTCGTTCGCTGAAGGTTAATCCAGATTTCTATGAGATGCACCCAGATACAGATACAATCTCTTTAATGAACTGCTCCGCACATCCATTTCTTCAGCTTTTCTGTTTTCTCCAGCATTGATGGTACTACAGACATGTGGAAAAGAATGAGAAAAACCCAACACATGGAATCAAAAAACATCAGACTAACAGAAAAAAGTCTCTCGGTTTAGAAATTCAGCACAACACTGGTTAACATTTATGCACTAAGTGTGCAATGCAAATGAAAATTAAATATTATATTATTTTATTACAGAAATATTTTAAATACTTAATTTTCAGTTTCTTTTCAATCTCTTAATTAAGAAACATCTTTTGTCTTTTAAAATCGTATACTTTTAAGACTTTAAAAAATGTAAATAAAATACTTGTTACAATCCAATTTCCTGGTGTAGCAGCTTACATTCTTATTGTTTTGTCTGCAGCTCAGAAAATCCACTGTCCAGCCCTTTCAAAATTTCTGGATCACTCTTTTTTTCTTCTGATATTTTTTCCACCTCCAGTCTTCTTTTGCACTTTGCTGCTCTCATGCCTGTTCCCTCAGACCACTATGTCTCAGGCAAAATCTCAATTGAATTGTCACCAGTAAAAACTGGTGTTTATAAGTCATCTATCAACTCCATAAATTTGTTCCCTTCCTTAAATATTTATTAAGGTTCCTGAGGCCCAAGACACATGACTATTCTGTCTCAGAATTCCTGATTCTGAGACTGAAATATTTTGGTTTGGTGTCTTCAATAACTTTCTTAAACCCTCTTTATTTTCATCAGACATTTTATGTCTCATGACATACATTCCATTTCACTGACTTCATCTGATGGCATTTCCAATTTCTGGAATATTATTACTTTGCCTAGCTGAACTTTTTCAATGTCCTCATTATCTTTTCTGGATTTGGTATGCTCCTTTTGTGTCATAATACTGAGTTCCCCACATCAAACAGAGCTCAGGAGTAAACCAGCAAGCTCACTTCAGAGTTTAGCACCTCTGCAGGTAAGAGTACATCAGCACAAGATAAAGAGGAAAAATATTTCAAGTCTAATTCTAAGGGGAAGAAAAAAATAGATTCTGGACTTTTGACAAGTCACCTATCTGCATGCTGTTTCCACAAACCACCATAAGCAATCTGCCAAAAACATGGCCAGTGCATTTTGAGTTTACTGCCCCAAATCCAGAAAATAAGTTGTGCATGAAACGCACTAGTGATATTGTAGTTCCTAGAAGAATATTTAATCCTTGCTTCTGGTTATCTTTTTCAATTCACAAGATCCTGTTAAACCTACTGTTATTAAAGATGTAACTGGGAGTTCACTTTGCCTAAGTGTAGAGCTGGTCAGACAAACAGACCACTGAGCATCAATGGCTGAGTCTTTTCCACTGAGGGCAATGGTATCTTTGCTACCAACTGGAGGAGACAAAGAATCGGGTCCTGAAAGCTGAGAAAGTAATTTTACCTATCTGAAATTAAGTTCCATGTTTGAGGTGTGTTACATTTTTACAGGGCTTGCTATTTTCATTAAGAACAAGGTAGATATGGCATTCAAAAGCAGCTGTAGAAAAATCAGACCTCTAGTTTAACTTAATCACCTAGGTTCTTCCCATGAGCAGGCTGAGATTTATCTGTCTTAGATAACTGGCCTAGAATACAATAAATCTGGACTTGATCTCTTAATTGACCTCAAAGAAAGCCCACATATCTATCTTTTAGATAATGAAAAGAAATTATTCTGCCTAAGTAGAAGTATCTAACTTGAGCACTGCTGCGGTTGCCGTAAGTCTAAGTGTAAAAGAGGGAGTTCAGACTTGGCTTCCTGCAAACCCAACAGTGAACAAAGAGTCCCTCTGACTCAACTGGGCAGCTGGTACAAATAAGAATAGAGCTGATGGCTATGCTGGCATCTGCCAGTAACAAACTGGGTCTAGAGGTTGAACAGGGAAGGTCATGTGGGCCCTATTGCTCACCAAACTCTCATGATCACTTCCACAACTAAACAGAAAGGCCTCCTGCTCTTGCTAAAAAGCCCCTTTTTCAATTTCCAGCTTCTTTTTTTTCTCCCCACTCCTGTATAGCTAGCTTTCACAGGAAGGAATAGAAGACCGCTGATGAACGTTAGTGAGACTTTTCTGCATCACAGATACTTCTCTCCGCCCCCACCCCCCAAATCTCTACTGGTCTCTGTTCCATCTCTACTTATTTTTCTTTGCAACTTGCAGTTTCAGGTACTACATAAAATATTCTAAGGCTGCACAGGTTTTAGAGGCCACATCTGTTAAAAATATTTATTCTTCAGTGTGCCATTTTACAAACACGGATGATCAAAACATTTCATTCAGAATTTTAACATTAACAGTACCTAATATCTTGGTTGATCAGCATTTTTATAAAAATGCCATTAAGCAGAGAGAAGGACCTTTACTTTACAGAAGGACAAAATGGCCCTACCATTCTTGCACCACAGGAAAAATGGGGATAAAATGTACTTATTGTGAAACTTTCCATCAATTTGAAATGAATGTCAGGTTGTATTATGACCAACAACGTCTGTTCCTATTACATCACAATTTCCCTGTCCTAACATGACAGATTACTTTAAAAAAGCCAACCTATTTGTCAACTTTACCACTTTTGCCTCATCCATTCTTTTTTCCCATTTGGATTTCTACTCTTTCTGGAATATAATCAAGCTCTGACTCAGAAGTTTCCCCAGATTTTCAAATAATTGACCTTCGGGTTTAATGAGAAATGAAAGCAGAAGCAGGTGGGAAGAATCTGTGTAATTTTGTTTAGAAGCATCTATTTCCAAAAACCTCGACTGAACTCAGTGGAAACATAGCTTTTATTTTCCTCCTATAAAGGATGGATTATGTGAGGATGCCAGAAAATGCTCTATTTCAAATGCTTGACTGCATGGTCTTGCAGCCTGTTAGAAGTCTGTTAAGGTTATGACAGCAATGTGACTTTGTGTTACATTTTTTTATCTGAATTTACGTGGTGAAGTCAAAGTAGAGTCATCCTTAAACAGTGCTTCACACCTTGTAGTAGTATCAGGACCTTGAGAAGCCTAATAATCAAACATCAGAATAATAACCCACTATGAGAAGCCTAATAATCAAACGACAGCAACAATAGGTGTAAACAGTAGTAAATTGGATAATAGTGCCCCATTCAAAACTCAGTGTATCAGAGCTTTTTTCATAGGCTTTGGTATAAAAACAAGAAGGAAAACAATGTAAGAATTTGAATTCCTTTAAAAGGAAAACTACTATAATCCTAGCAAAGGTATTTTGTCTTTACTGTTTCAACCACAAACACATGCTACGGAATGTTTCTCAATGTCTCCAAGAGGACAAGCACACTTTTAAAGTTTAAAATAGAGTTATACGAACTTACTAGAAAGGTGACTGTGCCTGAATGAGAACAAAAAAGTGAATTGTACTTTAAAAAATACAGAGGGCCTATCACAAGAGTCAAGGAAAAGCTTTTCTGTCAGGAGACTTTTAGATTTTTGCATCAAGACTGGGCTTTTGAAGTTATCCAGCTGTTCTTCATGTACCTACTTAAAATATAAGATTTAAGAAAATTATTATTTAAAACAATATAAAGTATTTTCTTGTATTGGTATATTTTTCTATGTTATGTCTCCTCTACAAAGTCATTCTCCTAGGGCTATTTACGGAATATCAGATTAAAATGTCATAAAAATAACTGAAATATGTTCAAAACAGTGGTAAAGATGCCAAAGCAGTACAGAGTTCCGCCAACACCCTTACATTATGATTATTTAAATAACACTGGCTAGTCTCTAGTGTTGTGAGTCATTCCTGTGTAGATCAGTTGAATTATTTGTTGAATAAGGCATCATAAAGTACCCAAAAGGTGTTTTAAACTAACAACAAAAACAAGATGAGAACATCAGTAGCCTCAAATTGGAGAGAATAATAAGAATAAAATGCCATAAAAAACCCAACAAAACAAATCCACCAAACTTTTATAGGGCTGCATGTATCTTTTTATTCCTAGCTGTAATAAAGGCCTTTACCTTTACAGACCAAAATATTTGGTTTTATAGGTGTTTTCCATTTGCTCAAAGAACTGCCAGAGGAATAGGCAATGAAGACCTAATTTATCACTTCATTAGACCAACTGGGATCAAAGATTCCTCTTGTGGTTTTCTCAGACATGAAAAATAAGTAACTATGAAAACTAACTCCCAACTTTTCAATATTTTTACATTTGCTTTTTCTTGATTTCATTTCTCAAATATGCACAACTATGCAGGTGATGAAAATAAAATAACGTTGGTACTTTCATGCTTAGGAAAAAAGATCAGTATTTTTCTGTTTTCAAAGTAATTGAAAAGGTAGAGGAATATACAGTATATGGATCTTTTATATTTTTGTTGTTGCTGTCACTGTTATTGATTTTTAGCAAGTGAGTGAGGTGGGTCTATGTAATTTTTTGATATCAGACTATCAGAAAGACTTTTAAACTCAGAAGATAGACATAATATTTTTAACATAAAAATTGCCTTTTCCTGAAAAACCTCGGAAGAGAGAGAACAGAAATAGTAAAACATAAATCTGTTCTCTTTCTCCATCCACTCTTTCCTTGCCAGGCAAGTCTTTTCTTCCAGACTTCAGCACAAAAGCTCAGGGACCACCAGGGTTACAATAAACTCTACTAAGTCCTTTTCAGTCCTTAGGAGAAGTCTAAGGAAAAGCCCAAGGTTCTTCCAATCCTTCTCTTTCTGCTTGTTTCCAAAACTGTTGTAATTTAATAATTTTTGTCTGGGGTTTTTTTCTGTCCTTGCATGTGGTTACTCACTAATATTTCTATATCCACTTTCTGGTTTTGGTTTCTTTGGGTTTTTTTTCCCTAGACTTTTAATTCAGGTCATGAAATACCCAATAAAGAAACACTGAAATAGCTGCACGACAATCTTTTTTTCTGGACACATACAGCTCATAGACCAGTCCCCTGTGAAAGGGGGACTAAGATGCCTATCCAGGCCTAGTCTACATGGTAGGAGAAAGTCGATGGAAGGACAGATGTGATAAAGGAAAAGTACCTAATAATATATTTAGGCAAAATAAATGTAGAGAAGCTTACATCTCTTGTAAGAAATGCTGAAAACTGGGAACATCACACTTGCTGCAGAAGAACAGAAATTTAGTTTGTTGCTTATTTTCTCCTTTTTTCCCCTTGCACTGGGCAGAACAGTAGTGAGCACCAAAGAGAAGGTGGGACAGCCTGTGCAGCGATGCCTCTGAACCTCAGAGGGAAAAATGAGCTCAGGTAATGTTGTCCAAAAGGCTTCTTCCCCTCTTTCACCTCATTGCTTCTTCTCCCCTGAAGCACTAAGGAATAAGAATGAATGGAAGACATTTATGAGTCAACGAGCTTAACTTGGAATAAAATAAAATAAGATGGCTTCTTCTGGAAATATAAATTGCAAGCACATAAGATTGCTGGGTATATATATAGTGACATATCTGCTGTGGCAGAAAGAATTTAATGGAAAAATACATATTCTGTTTGGGTGAAGGACTTGCCCAAGATCCCATCTAAAGCTCATGAAATTGATGAAATACTCTGTTTAGAAAATTACATGCAAAACACTTTTTATAATGAAGAAAAACTAATTCAGTGCACCTTCAATACTGGAAGTATTACTGTGGTACTCCTAACTCACAGAAAATACTGATCAAAGAGCATACAGAGCTTAACATAAACACTTTGTTATTTTTACCTTGTCTATGCTTAGACCTGCTCTAAAGTCAACAATGTGCTTTCTTTCCCCATTGCCCATTGGGATGAATAACTTATCATTTATGCCCTCAGCCTCACAGTATAAATTATCCTAGTTTCTCACTATTTGCCTTTTTCTAACCTCACACCAGCCTTGTCACCACAACTGCATGCACTATAGAAATCTTAAAAGAGCATTTTATACGTACAGATACAAACTCATAGAAGACAAGTGGTTCTCCTGCTCTGCTGACAGAAACATTTGTTCTCTGTGCACATTTGGCTTGGGGGGTTGGACTCTTATTTAGGTTTCAGTTATGGTATTGTACTTCGAGTTTTCTATCTTTTTAGAGTAGATTTATCTTATATCAGAAACCAACATTAATTGTATTAAACAACTACAGACCAAGACTGGATGGTGTGATTGGGTATAACTGGGTGTATAAAGCCATATTTCAAGACCTTACTCTGCCTGATTGGGCAAGACGACATTTACGACATACTTGCAGAACACTATAGTGACCTCCACTTACCAGCCACAGGATATTTTAAGAGCTCTCCCTCTCTGTTTCATCTTGTTTTTCTTAGAAATGCCATCCAGTTAAAATGCATGGCACTATATTCCTTTTTTCAGATACAAATCCACTTCCCAGGAGACTTTACCAATGAAATAATAGTAATAATAGTAATAATAATAATAACAACAATGCAGCTGACAACAATGTCATCATAAAGTTAAAAAAACAGCCCACACTTAAGACCATTTAGAAGTTTCCCTATTGCCTTTAATGGTAAGAAAGTGAAGGTTTATTTTTAACTGAAGCTTTTACTGAAGCAGTAATTCTTTTTATTTTCAACCAAGATGGGAGTGTCTGGAATGTTACTTTTTATTTTTAAAATAAGTCATCATTTTCACCATCAGCACTCAGATAGGAGTCACACTGATCACAATACTACCGATTGAAAGGTCCGAGCATTTTTGTGGTTTCCTGAATAAATATCAGTAATTCAATTCTGGTGTTCTCAAATTTATGGAATGCAATATTTGGAAGGGTATAAGAACTGAAAATCATCCTACTCTAAGAAACAACTGCTTTCAATCTTATAATAGTGGATGGAAGAAGGGATCTTTTGTTTACTTTACTCTTTCCCATTGGGGGATGAGCACAAACAAAGCCTCTGCAAAAGCCAACAGCAATTGATAAAAATGTTCTCACTGATTAATAGATTTTGTTTCTTTTAGATATGCTAATCATACTTAGCTCATCTGTGTTACTGTCCAACAGTAGCGTTCGGCCCTGATATTGTACAATGTTTTCTGTGAGCGATTCAACTGAAACTAGGTTACAGATCTCCTCATTTTATTTTATTTTTTCAAGGGCACATGGTGGTTTCCAGCCTCACAGTCTTGATTATCTGTTTTTGCTCAGTGTCTCCAGTTTGTTCTGCAAAAATCCAGTCCCAGGAACTAAGCCAGTACTACAGCATTTATTTTCTGTGTGAAGTCTCTGAAGACAAAGAAAAGGTCTTTTCAAAATAAAATAAAGAAGAAAAAAAAAAAAAAAGGATAGTTGGCTAGAACTGTCCTTACAGTTTATGCTGTGAAGTGTTCTGTATTTTCTGTTACTCAGCTGGCATCACAAAAACTCACCTCTGGTGCTCTACCTATTGCCAAATGGGACACATTCATGAGGAAGCCACATTTGAAGAAAACAACATCTGGGAACACTACATACAGTAACTGTGCTGGTCAGAGGCAGAGTTTCTTCCTTTGGATGATAATTGTTATGTAAGTGCCAAGAATGCCTGTAGCTGGAAAACTGACATATTGCCACAAAATAGGGTGACTAACGTTCTCTTTGGTACCATTTAAATAATCCAGGACCCCTGAGACCTTTTAAACACTGAAACATACTATTTCTGGAATACCATCCATAGTATTTGACTCTTTAATTACATGTCACTGTTGGAAGTGTTGCTTATGAGGTTTTAGTTTGCCCTAAACTGCCTAAAACTGATGGTCCAAATGAAAATGAAAGAAGACGGGAAGGATCTGCTATGATCATCGAGTTCGGTCCCTTGGTACCACCACTTACTTGCCATGCAGCCACCTCCACAAATGTCTCTAGCCACATTTACAGAGAGGTCAGGCTTTGCAGCCACTCCTACTCCTCCAGAGCATTCATTCTTGTCGCTATTCACATGGCATATTTTCACACCCTGCTTCTGCAACGTCTTTCTGGTGCCAAGAAACAAAGTGCTGAAGCAAGGGAAGAAGCAGAGGAGAGTTAACAGAGGTGACAGACTCACACATACACACACTAGTGCAAATAAAACGAAGAAATGGTGAAAGGACAGAGAAGAAAACTAACAGTAGGGAGACAACAGGGAGACCATACTTTCTTGCTGAATGAAACCAAGAGCAGCAAGAAAGTATTTATAAATTATAGCAGTTAAATGCTTGGTGGGGTTTGCACCACTGACATCTGTTCTCCTGCACAATGCCCAGATTCCTTTGCAGCCTAGAGATGCCATGAAGGGCCTGGATGGTTGACAACCACCCTCCAACACACCAGGCCTCACTGATGTGGCACAGGCCACCCTCTCCTAACCAGTAAAATGACCTGGATTAGACAATTGATCATGACACTAGACCTGTCAGTATGGTGGTACTATGAGACCTGTATACATCTGTTCAGCCCTAAAAAAGCAGACATCATCCTCCTTCCCATCCCTGTTCCCACAAGAAGATCAAGGGTGAAATAACTGCTAAGAGAAGATTAGAGACTTTCTAAATTGCTTCTAGCACCATTTCTTTCATCTCTAGCTACAACTTTGCAGTGTAAATATCATGCTGTGAAGACTTAACCAGACAAAAGTGTTGACCTGACTTCTTTTATTTTTCCCAGATATGTGAATTCCTTGCACGTGGAGGGGTCCCCTACACAGCAACCCAAGTCAGTGGCTTTATATTTCAGTATGGGGACTGACAATAAAATAAGTAGCTACCTATATCCATTCCAGCTAGGGGCTACTGGCAAATAAGCAAGTTAAAAGAAAACAAACTCAGAAAGCAGCAAGGACAGTTATTAAAAAAAACCCCAAACCACCAACCCCAAACATTCAGCTGTTGTGCTGAATTTTATATAAAAATAATTCAAAACCAAATGAAACAAAAGCCTGTCTTTGTGTGTGGTAGAGCTGAAAGATTTGCGGCAGGACTTGTCTGCAATAAACAAAGTCAAGGAACCTACCTAGCTGCATGGATTGCTGCAATTATGATCTTAAGCAGAATTTATATGCAAAAAATTCCCTCCCAGGTTTTTAGAGTAAAAATATTAATCTGGCAGAAGGTAAATCTGGCAGTTGGTCAATCAGCAACACAGAGGTGTGTGAAGAGAAACAATTACTGGTGGAGAAAGAGAAGATAGGAGCAGTCAGAGGGTAGGGAAGTGTTTTGTAGTTTTTGACTGTTAAACAAACCAGATTCCAGAATGAGGGGGTGACTGTGTGGATGGATGCTGTCTGGTACCTATTTATTGATTACTGGAGAAAACACCGGGGCGGGGGGGGGTAATGGATATCTTTATAAATACACCTCAGAATCACTTCTACTATACATTTTATTTTAATTACTACCCTCCTTCACGGTTTTGTAACTGGTTCTCGTTCCTCTCATAATAAACAATGAGAACCAGGATAAGCAAGGGTGACTGAAGTAAAAAACTTTACCTAAAGAGTGGGCCTGATATGTACCTAAATGTGTTTATGTGATTACTGAATTAATCCTGAACTAAATTAATCCTGAGGAAAAGATTAGATTACAGGGGCGTGAGGTGAAAGGGAAGAGCATCCATTCATATGTGGGAATTGTGGAGGAGGGGATACTCCTGTTTTCAAATACAATCTTCAGAGTTAGCACAGATACATTCAAATTACAGTCCTGAGGACATTCATTCATAAACAGATGTCAAGGTCCTCCCAGCTCCCTCAGTCCCCCAGACAAACTGACTTGCAGAACACCACAACTAAGATGCAGGATCCTCCCACCCACTTCAAGCCTCCAAACAATCAAACACAACGTGCAGAATTTCACACACAGGTTAGACAAAATTGGAGGGAAGTTCCCCTTCCTTCCAAAAACTGCTTTATTTGCAAGCAGCAGCTGCACTGGGCACGACAGCTCTGCCTGACACCACAGTAAAGTTTTTCAGGTGCTTTACACCACTGTGAAACCAGCATGAAGGAAAGGAACAGCTCCTGGGGGGAAGCCTGCACCTCCCTCAGTGGCAGGTTTCACAGTGGCTCTCTGGTAGCAAATAATGGGCTGGAGGTAGCAGAAACAATAAGTGTGATGTGGCTTATTTTTCTTCCACTTAAAACTCAAGATTGAGAACTACATGGCTCTGATGAATAAACAGTACCGCTGGCTGTCACTGCCTTTACACTGGGGTTTCTTTTTCTGCTTTTATTTTAGCAAAAAGCCTCTGAAAGCAATACTCCTCTGGCAGCCCAGTACGCAGCGTGTGTGTACGTGTGTAAGTGTGCGTGGAGCAAAAGGGTGGAGGGGAGCTCTGGGCTGTAGTTACTACTTGGAGTATTTCTGCTTTGTACTCACTAGCCTCCTGCTGCTTCCAAGAACAGCTCAGTAAATCATGCCTCTTCCACTGAAACTGCACACACACACCGCTGTACATTTTCAGCAGAGATCCAGATGTGAGCAATTAGGCCACGCTGTGCTATTATGCTGCCTCTCCTATACGAGGAACGGCTAAAGAAGAATAAACCAGCTCCTTCTTAAAACTGTGCACAGTCCTTCCCAGACAGGCAGCGGCTGGCCCTTGCTGGCAGACCCAGTGAGCATTTTCCAGACTCGTGGTCTAGATGCATGCTTAGACGATGTCCTGACTGCATGCTGGAACTAGGTGCTATCACCCACCAGCCCTCGCTTCCCTCTTGCTCCACTGATGTGAAGAGCTCTGGCTCCAAGGCTGGCAGGCAGCTATGTCACGCAGCATCCCCTTCCTCCTCCCACCCCCCAGCCACCCCATTTGGACAACCAGGAAAAAGGAGATCCCTGAAGCATAATGTACCCTAAAGGCCAGAGACAGCTATTTGGACTGAACCCACCAAGAAGTGAGTCCAGGATTGCTCTCGGTCCCTCATGGACATGAGGTTTGCCAAGCACCTCAGAGGAAGCCATCATTTCCACTTGCTGTCAGTTCTGTCACAAAAATCCCAGTGGAAAAAAAAAAAAAAAAAAAAAAAAGAAAAAAGAGAACAGCTAGGGAAAGCTGGTCTGCTGGAGACAGAAGTTTAAGCCTTCAGTAATGTCTAAATAAATGGCAGCAAGCCACTCGGATTAGGTTGTGTTTCCTCGAAAGATCCCAGACTGCTCTGAATCCAGTAAACAAAAACTGCCACTGGGGAGGGCAGACATATTCTTCTTTTCTCTTGAGAAACTGTGGATGTTATTCTGTGTTTTGTGGTGAAGAAGTTTCTTGAAGCAACTGGAAGGTCCCCATCAGTGAGATGCTGAGAGAAAGGTTCTAAGAAAGTAGTCTTTGAAAAGACACTAGAGATGGACAGGTATTACAGAGAGACACTACAGACAGACTTTAAGACATCAAAAATAATGTCTCCACCCATTTCCAAAGCTGTAACACAGGATTAGCTACTAGTTTCTCACTATGATATCTAAAATGTCATTCTGGTACTAAAGTACTTGACAAGTTCACTGGACTGGGCTGAGCGGGCGATGGTGAAGGTAAGCAAATCATCCTACTTCTCTGTCCTGAGATTTACTTCTGCAGATTGTAGACACATATTGAATTATGGAAGGGGTAAAGCGGGATATGATAAAAGAGGGTAAAGGCAAAGAAGAAGAGAACTATTTACAAGGAATTTTGACTCTCCAATTCTCTTCCAGCCATGAAAAAACCTTTGGAAACCACTGGGAAGAAGGGAGCAGGCACGCCATGCATGGTGTGGCTCATGACCCCTGATTATTTGGGAGGTGGGGGAGAACAGAAATCATTTAAATGGATGTAATGACTTCAGTATTTCGGGAAAGCTACATTTATTTACTAAAAAATATCATATATTCTAAGGGTATATTTTACCTATTAAAAAAAAAAAAAGTTGGTCCCTTACTTCCCAAAGTGTTTGCATCACTTCTGTACAGTCTGACTTTGATACAAACTAACATCCTAAACACTTCTGAAGTTCAGACATCTTATACCCTAACCATACATTTTTGCTAAATCTTCAAAGAATTGGCTGCAGGAATGCATTTCACTGTCTGGCCTGTGATGGTTTTGGGCACCCTTGACAGCTATAGAACAGAGGTTTGGCTCTGCCTGCACGCTAATCTGCCACCTGTCAGAAAGCCCTTTGCTTTTGGAGCCGATTCATGGTCCACCCAGCTGAGCAACAACGTTGAGTGTAGCAGGGAGAACTCTGTATTTCAGCTCCCCCACAGGAATGTCTGGGGCTGTTCCTCAGGAAACATCCTGCTCTAACCCCGTAAGGGAGCAGGGAATGTGCTCCTGACGTCCAGCACACCCTCAAGAAATGTTCATCTGCAGGTCTGGGTGTATTTGTTTACTACTTCGATCAGTCTGTGACAACAGCTGAGCCTTTTCTGTAATAGCAGATGTCATTTACAGCACTCTCCCCTCTCTGGACTCCTCTCAGCATGCCACCACACTAGGACACTTAGCACCTCCAGCAACATTTTTTCCTCATATGCTCTTTATCGTGTTTACTTCTTTTTATCTGGCGTCTTGTCTTCCAGATGGAGATGAGACTGCCAGGGTAGGCATCAGCAAATAACAGCTACTTCATTTCCTTTTCTTGAGAAAGTACAGGTTACTGATGCTGGGCTTAAAAAGGAAAGAAATGTAGGCAGCCTCTCACCTTGGCTACCATTAACAAACAGTGTTTGTATGTCCATAGACTGAAGTAAAAGGCGGCTTTTCAAACTAAGGTCATGGCCAAAGGCAGCATGAGAATATATTTTCCCAACTATTTCAGTGGACTTTGAATCAGACAGGTGGACTGCATGGCCACATCCATGGACATGGAGGACCTAGAGCATAAGACCACGATGTCTATCCCTACCTGTTCTGATCTTTGAGCTTTCTCCACATCCATCAGGTTACCAGTAAAAAGATCTCTCCTTCCTGACTGCTGCACAACACGCCTTTCCAAAAGTCATGTTCTTCAGCAGCTACTTCCTGGGCCTGTTCTTTTGCCATTGGGTCTCAATTTTGGTTAACTTCTCAGGTACCCTAAGTTATAACCTGCAGAGGTACCTGAGATGGGTTCACCAGTTTTTCATCACATTCGCTCACTTCCATGCAGCCAGTCCTTCTCCCCAACCAGATACTCTTTTTGAGACAGAGAAATATTTGAACCCAGACTTCAGGAGTGAGCCCTGCCAAAAATTTTTCTTAAGATAAACATGACCACCCCTCAGCTTCTGCTAACAGCTGTTACAAGAGAACAGAGTTCCTCACACAGGGTGGGAGCACAAGCTTGTGTTTCAACTCTTCTGGCAGTACAATGAAAATGAAGGTTCGATACATTGTTGGGGATTTTTAAAACTGAATGGTTAAGTACAGAGTCTTTTTTTTTTCCTGATTTTTTTTATTTCAGCTGCAAACTAGAATAAAGTGGTAGTTTACAAGCTCTCCACAGCTGAATGCATGGAACATTTCAAAGAAGGAACATATGAAAAAGCATCATATTTATCTCATGAAGTTATGATGTGGGCAGTAATTTATCAGGAACCTTCCTCTGTCATTTCATGCACAATTCTTTCCAGTCCCTGCCACGTGCTATACTGACAATCCCTTTCTATCCAAAGCAGTGGTAAGACATGCTTCATAACATTGCATTTTTGCAAGACGTTGTGTGACCTTTGCATTCTGTAGATCTTCCCAGAATAGCATGATGAGTACAGTCTAGCTTGTTTGAAAGCTGCAAGTGGTCAACAATGTTCTGTGGTGTGTGGTGACTACAAAGCCTACTATAAAGTACATGAAAGGTTGTTGATATGAGAAGTTACAGTGCTGGTAAAACTGGACAGCTGTAGCCCTGAAGAAGTTTCTGCAAAGCCACAGCAGGGTAAAAGCACATATCAAATCCAGTTAAAACTTTTTCTGAGACTGGTTTGGAAGTTCTACCTGCAAGATTAAGTGTATAGCTTAAATACTAACACTTTTAATTTTTGCCCTGACTCCTGGACTGCCAGCCTGGATGCCAGGGGTGCAGTGATGGGCCACAGCTCACTGCCCACTGCCCTGCAGAACCAGCATGTGGTGATCGCTTCCCAGTGCTCTCGGTCCAGCAGCCTCTGAGCTAGAGACTGCCTGCTCCTGGCCATCAGCCCCCCGCCCCCCC
>VZTU01022793.1:36290-105099 GCA_013400835.1 Zapornia atra
CCCCTCACTGCCTGCGCTCCCACACATTCACTGAAATAGGTGCTGTGAGAGGCTGGGAATCCTTGGCGTTCCTTGGGACACCGTGTTTGTGCACCCCCGGGGATTTAAGCAAGCATTCTCTCCTCTTTAAATCAACATCCATGTTCTTTTCTGCCCGAGCATTTCATTTCCAGCTCTGGCTTTGCTTAACCCTGGAAATGCAAAGGGAATAATCTAGTTTAAAAAAAAGAAAGCCCCCCCCTCCTCCTCGCTCCGTCGGCAGCAGCAAACCCGAGCGTGTTTTCTCCCGTTCAAAGCCACAGACTGGCCTGCGTTTGCTAAAACCCGGGCTAGCACCCTTGAAACCCTCAGCGTGCCCGTGAACTGCCCCACGGGTCTGGAGATTCAGGACTGATATGTCCCTTTCCCCCCACCGGGAGCCCCCCAAAACTTGCTGCCATCACCGCTGGTGCCTTTGCGAGCCCCAACACCGCCCCTTCGTGGCTGGAGCCGTCCTGCACATTTTGGGGGTGGGGAGGGCAGTGTCTCTGCCAGCTGCTGCCTCACTCATTAACATTGGGAAGTTCATGTGTTCACAGGAAGGGGTGGGGTCCCCCTGCCATCCCCCCTTCTCCCCCTAAATTCTAGCGGAGCGGGAGATCAGACTACAGGGACGGTGTGTCTCTCCCTTTCAAAGCAGACTTTGCCTAGCCCACTTCGCATCCATGCCTTAGTCCTGAGCGGGTAGGAGCTCCAGTGCATCATACAACTCTTCTATGATGTTTTATCAGCATTCATTTTGTTCTCTCAAAACAAAGAATCGGCTTTTGTGTGTGCCCGCTTTCTTTTCCCAGCAATACGGTACAGCAGACTTGGTACAGGGGTGTGGGGGGCAGGGGAAGAGGCAGTGATGGAGCAGGGCAAAAGTGCCCATTGCACACCTCTGCATCTCCTCATATCCCCAGCAGGGCCACACTATAAGTTAGAGCACCTGCACAATGGCTCTATTCTGCTTTTTGCAGCAGCCAAGAACACTCGGCACATGCTCCCTCCCAGCCTTAGCGTGACCATCACCCAATCCCTACCTGAAGGGTTACCAGAGATGTGGCCATTTTCCCCAATGCATCCCTGCCTAGGATCACACTCTCCCTCCACTGATCCAAGCAGGAATCACAAAGGGCCACCACCAGCCGTGCAGTGCCTTCTCTCTGCTGGGCTGGTAGAAACACAGAGCACTCCATCGCTTGTCCGGGATTTCATTTCTCCATTGAAACTTGAAACACTTGGACATGAACAGCACAACCAGATGTGGCCGGGCTCTGAGATCCTCCCATATCTCAGCACATCCCTTGTTAATGTAACAACAGGATTAATACCTGAGCAAACATGTAAAGCACTGGTCTCACTCGCCTAGGTGGGAAAATCCCTTGCTCCTTGGTGCCGAAGTGAAGATGTGTTTCATGACTTCTCTGCTCTCAGCAGCAGGCTTTTTGTAATCGTGTTTACTCTTTTCCAAGACTTCTACCATTTTTCCCCGAGAAGCTGATGGCTCTTTTATCAGAAGCAGGCAGTAGAAACTGCTGGATGACACAAACCAGACAGCCTGCATCCGCTGCAGACTGGGACAAAAGATGGAAGCAAAAGATAATAACGAAGCACAGCTGGCTGATAAGCATGTTTAAATTTTGCAGAGATTAGCTGTGAGAACAGGAAGGAGTTCTCTCTCTCCCTCCTGTTTGTTTAGCTTTCTCTACTTGTTTATTTTTAGGATGAAAAACATGTCCATTCAGAGTTATCTAGCAAGGCACAGGCACGGGGAGAAATTCGCCCCGCTAGAAACATGAAAGCCCCATCTCAGCCAAAACTAAACAGGACTTTCCATTTCCCAGAGCCACGTAAGCTGGCGCAGGGCTGCTCGGCTCCCTGCCCTCCCCGCTGGCGCTGGCCGGGAACTGGGGCCGGAGCGGAGCGACGAGCTCAGCCCCTGGGTCCGCCTGGCTCCCCTGGCTCCGCGACAGCCGACGGGAGGGAGCGGGGCCGCACAAGCGCCACCTCACTCCCGGACGGGATACAGCAGCGCCGGCGGCCCCTTCCTTACGTAACTCCTCTCGCAGGGCTGGGACGCTGCCTTCAGGAGAGGCTGCTTCGGCAGCCAGCTTCTCCCGAACCCCGCCAGCGACTGCCTGAGCCTGGTTTCCGCAGACGTAAAAAACCAGCCCCAACAAATGGAGCTCTGGGGAAGAAGCGTTTGTGTAAGGGAGACAAGCAAACGAAACCCGTTTGAAGGAAGAGTTGCGGTTTGAGGGGCTGATGCTCCTGCCGCGGGACCACACGGAAGGTTTTGGATGTGCTGCAAAGAGGGGAGGCCCAGGCCGCCACTGGCAGCTTAACTGCCGTTGCAAAACTGTGGTGTTTCATCGCCCTTCTCCCCCTGCCCTCCCTAAAGCTGAACCGGCCTCTGATCAGTTCCCACACCTGCAAACCTGCAGCCCCTTCCATGGATCCCTGCTGGTGTGAAAGCTGTGGGATCGGATCAGCGGTATACAACACCTCACTTCTTCCCCCTTCCTGACTGACAGGGCACACGGGAGGTCCTGCGTAACGCGCTTGTACAAAGGCTAGAGCTGAAACTTTACCCGAGCTCCCTGTTCGCACCTGGTAATGGTGCAAATGGAGGAAGAGGCAGCCGGGTCAGTAGTAGTGCCTTATGCCACCCTGGAGAAGCAAAGCTGTGGTATAGCTGCCCTTCCCTGGCTGCACATCCCTGGGGGCCCTCCAGGCATCCAGAGGTATGCCACTGAATGTCATCACCCTTCTCAGTCACGGCTAGAGCTCGGGCAGTCATAACACTGTGGTAAAAGACTTTGGTTCAGGCCTTTAGCACTATTCTTTCACTGGTCATGACAGCCTGAGACAATATCAGAGCAGGATGGTAATTCTGTGCTGGTACCTTACCTTTAAAATAGAACCAGCATGAAATGGAGAACAAAATGGTGCTGTTGAGGCCAGATATGCTTTTCTTGAAGGCCATCTTCAGTGGAGAGGGGAGAAAAGTTTTGTTCTGTTTCTCAGAATATATTGAAACTATCCCACTAATATGTCGACAAAGAAAGCACAATAGAAACAATGCTCTGCTTGTGTTTTAAACTATGTGGCTTTGCCCACATGAGCCATCCTTTGGATAGCTACACAACTTCTTTGCAAGACACACCATGCAAGCGTACACAAATGGGCTGCATTCAGCAAGCTTGTCCATTATGTTGAAGCCTGGCAATCTCCATCACTCAGCTGAATACCAACCTGCCACTTCCCCTGTTACCCCCTGTTGTTGCCACTGTGAGAATTTTTGTTTCATGTACTTTTAATAAAAAAAACCAAAAACCTTATTTTTATTGGTAATTTTTTTTTAAATCTCCAGGAGTTGACTAATATATCTGAAAAAACAAGGCCTGTAGTTGGCTCCAGCAGCCCCTTCAGCGTGGTGCTGTGCCAGCAGTGCTGCAACCTCCAGAAGTCTGTGCCGCTTAGGATCCACTGGCCACGGTGCTGGGCAGGGGTGGCCAGATGCTGGGGGACACACATGATGGAAGCACAACACAGAGGGGTGACCAGCAAACTCCAGCACACCTCCAGCTGCGCCCAGCTGCCTGGATGCTGCAAGTACTGCAGAAATGTGGTGTGCTGTTCCTCTGACTTAGATTGCAGGAGGGTGTTGAGAATGGTGATGTATTACAGTAGGTACAGCAGCTGATGGCACCTGTTAAGATTGAAGCCTGATAGGTAATTATAATCAGCAGTAAAACGCAGTCTTTGGCCCAGAAAGCTCCCTATCTAGTTATACATCTTACACCAAAATTATTACAAAGCAATTTTTTTTTTCTGCATGGGTTCATTTATATAAATGACAAGTATTTTAATAAGCACCTGAACTATGTAGCAAAGATTCAGAATGACATGAGGAATTGCAGATGCTTTGTAGATGTCTGGTGCACTGTAGATGACAGTGTTTTTGTGACAGCTCATGTAAGACAGAAATATGAATACACTGCATAAGTGATTCAAAGGGTTGCATATTCCCAGTGCATGTTTTCCCATTTCTACACTTAAGAAATGTAAACCAGGATGAATCAAATTCACCTACTGGTGGTACTTGCGTGCTTTGCTGCAGTTGTGCTCTCAGAACCCAGAACACATCGATGCACTTGTATGAAGTTTCCTAGTAGAGGGGGATGTGATGGAAGGAGCAGATCTGAGGTGCCAAAAGACAAAGGATAGACAGTGATGCAGGAAACCAAAGCTTCAACCAAGAAAAGTACCGGTGGCAGCTGTGAGACCTGCTTTATTACCGTTGTACAGCATGTGCTTTCACATAGGAGAAACAGTAATAGGAGCACTGATATTCCACAGCCCAGCATGTTGCAAATAAATAATTGGATTGGCAAGATAATGAGGTGCAATACCTAATAATTGTGTTTTTTACATTTTTTTAAGTAGGTCACATCTTTCCTGCCTGACTCTGAATCGAATTTTCCTCTGTGCTGAGGGCCAAGCATGTGACTCTTTATAGCTGCAAAAAAAAAACCCAAACCCAACCAAAAAGCAGCAGCAGACCCTTGGGGTAGAGAGATATTACAGCAGCCACGCAACACATTTCTGCATTCAGAAAAGCTTTAGTGTTGGGTCAGGCAACAGCTACTAAGCAGGGACATATGATTTCTTCTTTTTTGGGTTGTTTTCTTTTTTTCATGTCAGAAGAAAATGTGGGACTGATAAGAAACACCTGTGGAAATGGAAAGCCATCTCAAAAAACAGGGTTTGTTTAGATGAAGAGATAAAATCCAAAGGCATGTGTTGCAAGGCAAGATAATCTTGAATAGAATGTCTATTAAAAAAAAAAAAAGAAAAAAAGGAAGAAGCAGCAGAAGTACGTCTCAGGTAATCTGCTTTCTGTGCAAAGGAAGGTCCTAGAGGATCATAAGGCAACATCGGTGCAGCATGTAAAAGTCCATGAGCTGCATGGATTTTATTCATTCATTTTACTTCATGGAAACATGATTCCATTTACATTTTATTTGCATCTTGTAAATATTTTCTTAGAACCCCAGCAGGACATTGGAAAGCATAAAAGCACACATTACCAGCTGAACATATGTAACCAAAGTTTTCTCTTTGCTTGCAGCTCAGCTTATTCCATGTGCTCTGATTTAAAGCCTTGTAATACACTTACCACATAGGAATTCTGTGTAGCTACATTTAACTTTTCTGAGGGGAGATTTGTCAGGTCATTTGTTTTACTTAATGCATAGGTATTTTCATGCCTTTGTCCTGCTTGATGTGAAATAAGCCTTTTCTTTTTCTCTTTTTTTTCTTTTTTAAGGAACTCGATCTCAATATTTCTTTCCTTAGTCTGGAAAGGATGCAGTAGTTAAATGGTAAATACTGGGAAATGTGCAGTACAGTGTGGATTTAATGGAAACATTGCCACGATTCTACGCCTCAGCATTGTGGCATTAAATCAGTCAGAAGACAGAGGCAGACTGCCGGTGTGCACGATGCCCAGAGGAGGAGGTAGTTCCAGTAATAATTTTAGAGACTGTAAAGTGACTCTGAAATGGAAATCTCAGCAGCAGTTCTAGGAGGGCCCAGCTGAACAAGATACACGAGCGCATGCCCAGTTTTAAACACACAAGTAGTCCCGAAATCAATGAGACCACCCACAGGCTTACAATCCCTTGAAGAACTGAGCCCTTAATTGCTCGGTAACTGCTGCAAAAAGACATCAAGTTTCCTTTGTATTACTTAATATTAAAAAAGGCTTTGCCAACATAAAACACTGGAGGAGCCCGACCCAAACCAAACCCAAACCTCCTTGCAGGAGGGCTGCCTTTTGCTAAAATTCTCCCCTGTTTCAGCCCACATCTGATTTCTCCTTCTGTTGAGATCCATGCTCAGCTACACCCATTTTAGGTGGGACCACCAAATGACAATTGCTGCCCCCTTTGAATGATGATCTACTGACAGGTTCTGGAGGTTTGGGGATTTTTTAATTTTATTTTTTTCCAGACATAAAGTCCTAATCAAACTCCTGCTAGCAAAAAAAGTTGTATCTGTAGCAAATCTTTTTAAGACTACTTGGGATGCCAAGCTCCTTTGTCTGGAGGGGCATTTCTGCAGCTTCTCAAACTGTATTAGATGAGTGGCTAATGAGCTTTAATGAGTCGATTCTTTTGCGGTGTACGAGGCAGCGAGGCAGTGAAGTGTTAATATCTCTGCTTTACAGATGGGCAACTGATCTGCAAGGGGTCAGAAACCTCAGCTGCAGAAAATCCAGAAAGCTGGGCTAACTTTATTGGAGCTGTGATGATTTAGACCAGCTGAACATATGGCCCCAGAAGATTAAGTAGTCTGTGTGAGAAATCTGTGGCACATCTGGGACATCCAGGGCCTGAGTCACAAGATCATCCTTCCTGCCCATAACGCTTGCAAACACGCCTCTACTACACAGATGCCTCTGCTAACTTTTTTCTCTAACCTCTTGGCAATGCAATAATGAAATTGTTTGAATGACTGAGCCTGGGGAAAGTTGGGGTTAGCTTATGCTGTTGACAAAAGTGCTGTCTCTAGTTACTTTGTGCATGACATTTTGTTCAGGTAAGCCAAAACTATATAAAATATCGGATTATTGTATTTGCGGTCATATTCTAAACAGAGACATAGAAGAATTTGCAGTCCAACATGGGGAAAGAGTCTGTCAAAACTTTATAAGATGGGCTCTGTGTTTCCTTTTTGCCTCAGTCCTGTGCCATACTGTATATGAGTAGCTGAGGGCTGGCTCACCACTCGAGAGGTGTTTCCCTGCGTACACTTTTTTTATCATCAAGGGTTTTATGTAAGCCCAGCACTGGCATATGCACATTTTCATAACTATCTTTTGCCCAGGCAAGAGGGAATTTTTGGAAACACAAAAGGTCTGAACAAAGGCACATATATAATTTAACAGGCTATTAAAGCGTGATTGTTTTGTAACTGGGACAGCTGTCGTAGCCACAGCAATATTTATTTAACTATTGCCTCAGGACAGAAAAAGCAAAACAAAAAAGCTTAAATCATAAACACAGTCTAAATCATAGTCAACCGGGTTTCCAAAAAAAATATGTTGGGGTGAAACCTGCACTGCTTGTGGGGAAAAAAAAGGGTGAAGCTATTGGCACAGAGGCTTTGGCTGACGTGTAGGTTACTGTGATGGCTTCAAAATGATATGACATTAACAGATTACAACGTTCATGTTACAGTGATAATTTCAGCCAGTGGTAATAGTGAAAAGGTAACGGCACCAATCAGCCAGAAGTAACAGCAAAATACAACAAAAAGTCATTAAGAACTTGGGTTGTTACTGCATTGTATTTACTTAGGAAAAGGTCTCACACTGAGGGGGTCAGTATTGCAAACGACATGAGAGAGTCATTGACAAATAAGCAACACTGCACAGCATTCCAAATTCCCAAGGGGAAGAGTAGAGTTGAACGGAGAAGAGGAGGGAGGAAAGGAAAGGAAAGGAAAGGAAAGGAAAGGAAAGGAAAGGAAAGGAAAGGAAAGGAAAGGAAAGGAAAGGAAAGGAAAGGAAAGGAAAGGAAAGGAAAGGGAAAAATCTTGAACACAGGAGAAAGAGTAACCCATGCTCCACAACACTACTCTGGAAAATGAATGAAAAATGTAATCAAACAATTCTAGATGCTAAGAAACACAAAGCTTCTTTATCAGTTTCACAAAAATATGACAAATAATTGTGAGACTTTTAGAGGATTAATAACATCTCATAATGTGAGTTATATATATTTTAACGTTATTTATTGTTGAAACACACTTTCAAACATTTGTTGGAATCTACCTACTGAAAAAGGGTAAACATTTAAGTGACCCTTCAATAAGGAGGAAAAAAAAAAAAAGATAAACATTTGCTTAGCATCCATTTTCAGCCTGTTACTCAACAGCGAAGCAGCATCTGTAAGCAGTTTCCTGAGCGCTGTGCATAACACAGCACCACCACCTGCTGTCTGGGAAGGAAGATTCAATTTCAATTTCACACTGAATCTCCATGCGAAGAGAAATCACCCATTTCAAACATTCAAATAGAAGAAGGAGGAGAAGGAGAAAAACAAACAAAGCAAAGCAAAGCAGAATTTCCAACCCCTGGTAAAGCACGGGAGAGGCAGCTTTGCCCATCTTAACCACGGGGCAATCCTTCCTTGGATGGGGGGTGAAGAAACCGAGCTGGTCCTGCCAGCCATCACGGAGTGCTGCTTCTGCTCTCTTGGCATACGCTTCCCAAAAAATCTTTGCCTATGGGAGCTGCTGAAATTTCCTTGCACGATGCTTTCGTCAGGAAGGTGAAATGAATAAGTACAGCCTCCTAGGTTTGTGAATACAGAACAAAGTAAAGTCCAAAGGTTTTCCTTCAGAAAACCTGGTGAGGAAGTCCCGCATCCTTTCCCATGCATGGGATGGAAAGGAGAATCTGTGCCATTCCCTCTTCATTAGTAAGGGATCAAAATGAAAGAAAAATGTAGCTGGGTAGGCCAAGAGAGCCAAGGGGAGGTATTCAATGCCATAGTGCTGCCTGTGTGCAAAGATGCAGCTAGAAACTCGGCTGCACCCAAGAATTCAACCTGCCTCCAGACTGCAAGAGAAACTGAATTACAACTGATGAGAAGAACCATGGGGGAGCCACACTCCATACAGGCTGTTAAATCACAGCCCAAAAGCTGCCTCTTTTTTTCCACCAGTTTTCCCTTTGGCCAGGTAAATCTCCAGCTAACCATTTAGGTCTATCTGCGTATCTAATTCTTTCCAGGACCCGATGGTCTGTCCTATATCTTGTGCAGACACGCACAGAGCATATTTAAAAGGGCATGTCACAGATTAATGGCAAACGGTGCAATTCTTAACAGATAGTAAAACATTCCCCTGCTGCTAATCGGCCCTGTCAATGAACTGTGATGTTAAGCAGGCGCATTTTTGTGTCACAAGTTTGGTGAAACTCCATGGTTTGGCTGCAGTGTTAACGATTCTCATTCACCCCAAAGAGGAAAGGGTTTGGAGTTTCAGGGGGTGGGGGTGTTGGTTTTTTTTATTGGGGTCTTTCTTCTTGTTTTGTTCCCCCACAAAAAAGAGAAGTCTGACATGCGTTAAGACTGCTATTTCTGCATTGTCTGTTTCCATTCAGCTCCTAAATCGAGGTGATTAGGGGTTTATTTTATTTGCATTGCCAGTGCACACCTAGAAGTTGTAGAAATAAGCTCAAGTAATAAGCATGAAATAAGTTGATGCAGGTGACATTTTTCTCCTGTTCTGGTCTGCAGTCCGAGAGCTGTTGCATGGAGCATAGCACAGCCTGATGACCTCAGACCATCCAGACCCTGGATGGTTCCAGTTCGCAGTTTCCCCTTTGCTTAAAATGTTAAAAGAGCAGAAGACCGTTTTTAAAGTAGAGGGGTTGTTTGTTTGGTGCAGGTTTGTGGGTTGGTTTTTTTTACAAAACGGAAGAAATACATCCTCTGTGTCAACAGAGCTGAAGGTCCTTCAGTTGGGAGCTGGAACACTTCAATGACACAAGAGCTGGCAAAGCAGGCACACAGGAGCCCACCTGCCCTACCGCAGTGGGGGACAGCCCCACAACAGGAAACAGGCTGAGAAGTAAATATTGGACACACGGGTTGGACATCTCTTTCTAGCTCTTCCCTGTACTTATCCTTCTTACTTCTGTACACTGAGAATGTTTGGAGCAACTGCCATTGCAGTGAATTAACACACGGGGACAGGGAGGCCTTATATCCACCCAGCAGCTGAGGTGTGGGCCAGGCAAGGACTGCTTCCCTCAAACACTGTTGCACAGACACCTGAGCCCATGCTCACCTTTGTAAACCCCAGGGATTTCTAGAAGGCGATCAGGTTTTGAGTACTAACCTGTTTCTGGTGGCTGCAGAAAGGGGTAAAGGCAATTGTGTTTTAAATCTAGGTGCCCCTGTGCAGTTCTCCTGTTTAAGTGCCCCGAGCCTAGAGGCTCCTTCACTACTGGCACCCCAAATGACTACAGCATCAGAGAGAAAACATATATGTTGAAATTTGAGTGTGTGTAAAATGAATATGAAACTAATAACTAAAAATAGAAGGAATTCCCTTTTTGACATATTTGGGGGGTATTTAAAAAAAAACCAAACCACCAGGACATATTTTAACTGCAAATATGCAAACTGTCAGTTGCATAACATGGAGTGTAAACATGGAGGAGTACTTCACTGAGCAATTAAAAGATCAAGTATTTTCATTTTAGTTACCTCAAGGAGACACTGTATAGAGATTTTTCTAAAGAAACATTACTAAATACTTTAAAATAAATCTGGTGTTCTTTTACTCTTCATTATTGCATCAGTAGAGGTCAAAAGTTGACTTATCCATCTATTCCACCTAAAGGAAATTCCACTCTGATGTCTCTACATACTCTCAATCCCATTTTCAACATATTTTTAATAAAAGTGGACTTCCTGATGGTCTTTCAGGCCTGGAAGTACACACGCACTATCAAGGTTTGTTTGATGATTATTATTATTCTGCAAGAAAATAGCTCTAAGTATTATGACTGCCAGAGTCCCATGGCATAGACTGAATTTGAGTATTGAAGAGAAAAAGACTGTAATGTGGTAGGAAGCTGGTGATGTATTTCTGATAACTCATTATTACTTAAATCTAAGTGAAGGAGACTGTGCAGACCCTTAAATGCTCCATGATATATGGAACATTTTATTATTTCAGAGAACAATCTAAGTGAGATTTTCTACTTTCAGAAATGCTTCTTGCCTCACTAAAAACATTCTGCTTTTTTCAAGCCTGAGCTCTTTCAGAGATGAGGGCAAATTCTGAGTTATTCCAGTGAGCAAACCCTCTGCCAAGTTCAGATTTTTCCAGTTTAATCATGTTAACCAAAAGCTGACTTCTTAATGCCTTTCTCAGTAATTTGATTGTTACTGAGATCAAGCTTTTCTAGCTCTGACAGCTCACTGAAGACATCAGTAGGAATTACTGGTATTTTAATGGCTGCTAAATATAATTCCTTAAGGGCAAGGGGAAGAATTGGGGGAATCAATGCACCTCAGTTGAATGAAGTTTATCATCATCACATGCAAAGATGTTAGGGAGTGAGATGAGGCTTTGGGGAATGATTTGTGGGTTAACCTGCTACTATGGAGGCTCAGTGCCACCAGGTTCTTGCATTGAGTCCAAGCCTGCTCTGTGATGCTGTGGGTGCTGTCACTGCCCAGCCCTGGCTCTGCTAGGGCAGCAGGCAGATCTGCCAAGATGCTCTTAAGATTATTGTCACCCATGTGAAGATCTGTGAGCCTTTGCATGCTTTCATAGGCTTCTCTCCTGGTTCTTCCTGTTTTCAGGATTTTTCCTGTTCCTCCTACATTTCTCTCTGCTAAGGAAAAGGCACAAATACTTCTGGAAAAAAGACAGCAATACACAAAACCAGTCCATTAACATAAAAGCCTGTGGATTTTAAATTACATGAATTAAGAAAACTTTGCTTGATTCTTCTGCTTCCTTTCTGATTTATACCAGCCCTGAGGACCTGGATCCCCTGATAAAAGGGAATGTAATTTCTTCTTCCATTATAAATGCCATTAAATGCATAGTGTATGTCAACATGGTTGAGAATAAAACCACTTTTTACATTGGAAATTATATTTAACTCACCCTTTAACATGCTATCCAGTAATGTCAGTATCTTTAGCTATATGGCACATATGACTCCCTGGGGAGATAGATTGCCAGGGAAGGCACAGAATTAGTAAAACCTTGTCAGACCAAAACAGTTTATCTGCATCTGTTAGAACTGTGATTTTAAATACTGAAATTTTGCCTGTCTACTCCAGGAAAGTAGAAAATAGTGGAGTATTTATGATGGCTAATTATTTACATCTCTACAATTATCATTATTAATTTATGAAATGTATGCATTCTTTCATATTTCTTTGTCCATTGATCCATCCATCCATCACTTGCCATAGACAGTCCACTAGACTACCAAGCGTTGCACAAGAGGTGCTCTGTTTTAACTCCTTGTCCCTTTGTAATTTCTGAAAGTACTCTCTTCCCAAGTATTTAGATAGAAAATTGATGTTTACTTAAAACTCATGGTCTTCTTGCACATTTGAAAGGAAGAGAATTAATATAGCCATACTGATATCTCTGTCCTCACCAGGTAAAAGAAAGATTCTATCCTTTGCTAAAATGGAGAAGGAAGGAAGGAAGCAAGCAAGCAAGCAGGCAAGCAAGCAAGGAAGGAAGGAAAGAAGGCTGGCTATACTTCTGTGAGTATAGTCTCTGACAGCCTTTCATCAGAACACAGAAGTCAGCTAAATCCTCAATGAGGTTCTGCTCTTCAGCACTACTCTCTGCCCTGTGGGCAGCAGTAAAGAGCATCCTGTGGGGCTGTGTGCCTTGGGCCACCTTTCCCAAAGGGAGTCTTTCCCTTGAAATGTCTCATGTTAATGTTGACTTGGAAAAAAATTAAAAGTGACCTCAGGAAAGGTTAGAGACCTAATAAGGGGGTGTGCTGGTCATGGCTGAGGCAGAGCTGATTTTCTCCATAGCAGCTTGTACAGGGCTGTGCTTTGGATTTGTGCTGAAAACAGTGTTGACAACACAAGGATGTTTCGTTGTTGCAGAGCAGTGCTCAGGCAGCATCAAGGCCTTTTCTGCCTTTCACCCCACCCACCAGCAAGTAGCTGGGAGTGCACAAGAACTTTGCAGGGACACAGCCAGGACAGCTGACCCCAACTGACCAAAGAGATATTCCATACCATATGACATCATCGTCAGCGTATAAAGATGAGGGAAGAAGAAGGACAGAGGGGACATCTGAGATGACATCTGGCTTCCCCAATAACTGTTAACACATGATGGAGCCCTGCTTTCCTGGAGATGGCTGAACACCTGCCCATGGGAAGTGGGGAGTGAATTCCTTGTTTTTCTTGGCATTAAACTGTCTTTATCTCAACCCATGGGTTTTCTCACTTTTACTCTTCCAATTCTCTCCCCCATCCCATCACAGAGGAGAAAGTGAGTGGCTGTGTGGTGCCTAGCTGCCAGCTGGTCAAAACCATGACAAGGGGAAGGGCTGATGATGCCACCACCTTTGTAAGAGATATGCCTGACTGGCTCGAGTTGCTGCAAGCCTCATTACTGCTTCATTATCTCAGTCTTGGAAAAGACTGGAAGGACACAATAGTTTCACAGGAATTGATTTCTAACACAGTATTCTACCTTTCCCTGTCATGTTCCCTACAACTTTCCAGGACAGTACCTTTAGCAATTGCCAGAGCCCCAGCTGCCTGCAAGCACAGGCGATATTCCCAACCATCTCCCTGAAGAATGTCACGTTTTTCTCTCTTTATGCAAGTTTAACTTCCTATTACATGCTCGGGTTCTTCCAGAGCCACAGGTCTTCTCCAAAACCCCTGTTTCATTCCCAACACTGCCTCAATACAGCACCAGCTGCTCTCCTTTCTTTCTCCTGCCTATCTGTGTTTAGCCCTTAGCTGAGCACAAAATGCAAGCTGTGCTGGCAAAAGGAAGCTATAACTGTACTGCCTGGCAGACTGCTCCCCCAGTGAGAGTTTCTTTTAAGGGTTTCTCTTCCTTATCCAGCTCCTAGTTTGTTTATGGAACTTTTAAGAACTTAGTTATTTAGTTTTCTATCAAAATTGACTGAACTTGGCCAATGGGATTAGAAGGTATAGGTTTGGGAGATAGACAAAACCAGTACAGTTGGGTAACCTTAGTTTGTTTTGTTTTTTTGAAACAGAGTGAAGGTATGATGCTTCTGTCTGTCTTATTATTCGTTTGTGCATTAGAGCATAATTTTAGCAGAAGTTCTCATGCTTGAAGAATTACCTGACTTTTCCAAGGGAAGATCTCAAGAATGACATGAATGTAAAGGGATGTCTATAGTAAGCTTGACATTTTGAATTTCTCTATCATTAATGGAGGAAATTAAATTCTTTTAAGTGCAACAAAAATATGTCTAAAATAGATTAGGACATGAGATTTCCAACCAAACAGCAAGTGAACAGCAAAACTTCCTTTTATTCCCATCATTTTATTTTGCAACCTCTTTCCTCTAACTACAGTGAAGGTGTGGTTAGATTTTCTCACATCTTATAAGTTATTGTTTCCAAGGAAACAAAGATTATTAAAAGAACAGACTAGGGAAAAAAAACCAAAACCAAACACCACCTTCTGAATAACACAAATTAATGTCCTTATTTATAAGGAAGAGGGAGGGTTATTTGGCTAGCCAGTGTGAACATTAGAAGGGTTTTCTCCAATTGTTTTCATTCTTTTAATCTAAGATACACATTTCTGGTTGTACAGTAACTTCCTGATGATTAATGTCAAATAGATTTTGTACCGTTACATTTGGATAGAGATTTTTCATCACCCTGCACTGATATGTGGCTCTATTTTATATACCTGACTCCAGCATTTTTTGATACAGCAATTTACATGGCCACAAAAAGATGTTAAATCCCAAATATTTGCTTTTCCAGAGTGCTCCAAACTTCTTCAGCAGTACTTTCAGTAACAGGACAACAGCTTGACAGAGTATTGTGTCTAGCACATCCTTCACCCACAGGTAACACAAGAGCTGTCACTGCTGTAATACAGGCCCCTGGAACATCCCACGGTACTGCCGCAGCCCCCACCCATGCAAGGTCACTGCACACCCCATCAGTTCCCCATCTCTGCTGCTGAGAACAAGGAAAAGGAGTATGAAAATGCTCTTGTCAGGACAACAGCACAGACTCATTCTCAGCTTTGGGCTTGTACCATCCCAGAAGAAACTGCTCACCAGTGTGGTGTGCCCCATGGGAGCTTGGTGCCCACAGCCCTGTTCTGCTGTGTTTGATCCTTGCCCTGAGGGTCCACAGGGGTTCCAGTGCTGATGGCTCTCTGTGGTCTTCTGAGGATTTCAAGAAGGCTGCTAAGTGCAGTGCTTTGCCAGGGAGGTTTCCCTTAGATTCAGCAGCACCTAAGTGTTTACACTGAGGGGTCCGAGGATGACTTTGCAGTGGAAGCAGAAGCTGGGAGTCAGACCTGGGTGCTGTTACAGCCCTGACAGGGGCTTTCTGTGAAACCATGATGTGTGTGTCCCACTCCTTGATCCTGGAGTGGGATGTTTACAAATGCACACAGGCTGCACCGCAGACCCACCGGTACCTGTGGAGCTGGGTATGGGAGACACGGCCAGAAGGGTTCTAGCCAGAGCCAAAAAAGAGGTTAGATGTATAGGTTTTGGCACTTAATTCCTTTCTCCTAAACCAGAGATATAACCATAACACTTGCCATTTGTACAGCTTTAGTAGTTGCCAACTGTTCTGGGCCAGTACAGAAGGTCTGAACTAACGCTTCCGTTTCTGAACCATCTTTGCACAGATTGTCATTGAATTTAAAAAAGAGCAAAGAAATTTTTTTTTATCAATTACACCAGTCTGTTACAGAAAAAAAAAAAGAACCCAAACATTTTACTTCTTGACTGAAATTAGAAAGTAATTATATCACTGCATAAACAGTTTTGATTTCAGACAGGTAAGATGAAAATCCAGGAGTTATTTTCCTCCTGAATGCTTGAAATAGGAAAGATTGCCTCAAGGCTTTACATTACAATTGTTCCACTGTGTATTATTTTTATAATCATTTCCACTCCAACTATGTGCTGACATTTACATATTATGTTATAGGTTTGAGCATGTTCCCAGCTCTGACTGTGTTTTGCACTGTAGGCTAAATTCCTCTGTTATTACTGGTGTTATTTTTCTAAAGTGTCTGCCTGAATTGTCCACATGGAAGACACTCTGGTCTGATGATATGCTTTGTTGGGATTAAAACTGGCTCAATTAATAATGGTCAGTGATCAGAAGCATCTCTCAGTTACGTTACATAGTTTAACATGACAGCATAATTCTTCTGTCTTCTTTAACAAATCATCTGCCCCTGGAGTGACATAGTTCATGATATAAAAAAAGACTAGAGGAAATAAATATTTTTATAATGGTATCATTAAGTAAACATGCTTAGATTCCATGGAAGTCTTCTCAATTTTTTTACATACCAGCACAACACATTCATGTTTGCAGAAGTCCCAGATGTGAAAAAGAACATGGAAATTGAACAGTCACCCTTGAGCCTGTTAAAGACATAATATCCCATTTGGTATTCACCTGTGGCCTGAACAGGATTCAGCTGTGTGATGGTGTGGTGGCATTTTCACACAAGGTTCTGTGAAATGGCATTGACCCATGTGGCATGGTCTGCTCACGCAGTACCTGTTCCTTCCTCCTCAGAGGGGATTCTGATAAGGAACAGATTCTCATGCTATCAAGTCTAGAGAAGTATGTATCAGGCTAGGACAGAATCAAATTTGGAAAGTCTCTAGAAGGCCTTGCATTGTCAGAGCACACCAGAAGTCTGAATTCTAATCCAGTAGTGCCAGAGGAACTTAAGTATTATTTATCATAAAACTCTTCCCTTTGAGTTTGGAAGTCCTTTCATGTAAGATGTCTTTCTCTGAGATCATTTTAGCCTCTGTTCTAGAGCTGTTGAGTCACATAAAAAATAGGCAATATTACTTGGTGGAGGGGGGCGGGAGTGAGGGGGAGCAGGGTTAGGTTTGGTGACTTGATATGGACAATGACTACTACCAAAACATTATGTCCAGCTCTCACAAATCAAGGTGGAAATTTGAAGGGCAGAGATGTCCAAAAAAAAAGGTTCACAGGAATGACTGAAGAACTTGAGCATCTGTTTTCCAGGAAGAGACTCAAAAGGATCAGTCTGGTGAGAAATACTTAGGTAATGTGATCACAAAAGAGTCATAGATATGCATGTGATAAAACCCCATTTTCCCATTTGGCAAAAGAGGTCAGAAACGACTGAAAGTTGTGACCAACGCAGCTTTCAGTGAAAATGCAATAGTCATTCATCTCAGAAGATAATTAATGATTCAAACACTTCATCAATTGTTGTAGCTCATTGTACAGTAACGGTATGACTGTGTTCAGATGTTTTTCTAATAGGCATACTGTATTTCATACAGAATTTAATATGCAGTCCCATTGGCCATGTATCCTTAGAAACTGGATTGCATGATACTTGGGCTATGAAGCAGTTCCTAAGGAACCATCATCACTGAGTGGTGAGCTAATGTTCTAGATGGGATGCCATCCAGAGGGACCTGGACAGTCTGGAGAAGTGGACCTAGGTGAACCTCAGGAGGTTCAAAAAAGCCAAGAGCAGGGTTCTGCACCTGGGTCAGGACAGTCCCCATTATCCACACAGATTAGGAGATGATGTGCTGGAAAGCAGCCCTGAGAAAAGGGCTTGGGGGTAATCATGGATGAGAAGCTGGATGTGAGCCACCAATGTGCATCTGCAGCCCAGGCAGCCAACCGCATCCTGGGTTTGCACCAAAAGCAGTGTGGCCAGCAGATCAAGAGAGGTGATTCTGCCCCTCTACTCTGCTCTGGTGAGACCCCACCTGGAGTACTGTGTCCAGCTTTGGAACCCTCAACACAAGAAGGACATGGACCTGTTGGAGCAGGTCCAGAGAAGGGCCACACAAATGATCAAAGGGCTGGAGCACCTCTCCTATGAAGACAGGCTGGGAGGGTTGGGCTTGTTCAGCTTGGAGAAGAGAAGACTCCAGAGGGACCTTATAGTGGCCTTCCAGTACCTGAAAGGTGACTTTAAGAAAGCTGGGGAAGAACTGTTCATGAGTGCATGTAGCAGTAGGACGAAGGGTAATGGTTTTAAATTAGAAAAGAGTAGGTTTCGGTTGGATATTAAGAAAAAATTCTTCAATGTGAGGTTGGCAGGTCACTGGAACAGGTTTTCCAGAGACATAGTGGAGGCCTCATCCCTGGAGGTGTTCAAAGACAGACTTGATGGGGCTCTGAGCAACCTAATCTAGTGAAGGTGTCCCTTCTTACTGCAGGGGTGTTGGACTAGATGACCTTTAAAGGTTCTTTCCAACCTTACACATTCTATGAATTTCTGATTACTCATTGGTATAGAGGAGAGTTGTATCCTGTAATCCCAGCTCTGACCTGATCTGTTTCTCTCAAGCATCAGAATATAACCATGTCCAATTTCAGTAGTTTTTAAATAATAAAGTTTTTCTGCTTTTTCCAAGAATGGCACTCATATTAACTAACTTTTAATTTACTTAGTAATCATTTACAAAGTTATTTGGTTTTGGGTTTTTTTTTATAGTTAAGATGATATTCAGCTTCAGACAGAGATACTGAAATTTAGGTCTGGATGTGTAAATATCTGCATGTGAGCTGGAATTAATCCTGAACTGCTTTCTACCCCTAAAGTCTATTTCCAGGCAAGCAGGACTCAGGTTCCAAGACTTGCTCATGCATATTTTAGAAAACATGAGTGAAAAGCCCTTGGCTGTGAAAAATGGCATGGGCTCCTAACACCAATATGAACAACAGCCAAGTAATTGATGGCCCTAGGATTACATCTTGCCTGTTTGGTGTCTTCACTAAGGTGTCTTCACACATCTGGATGAAGCAATAGCAATCTCCTCTGGTACCTGAAAAGCTGATGCCTTAAAAGTGGAGGCAGTCTTGAGTCACTACTCACTGCCAGTACACAGTGGGAGTGGGTTTGGTATGTGGTATGTGGTGTGTCACCTGAGGCATGCTGAACAAATATTGCCAAAGCAATACAGTTTATTTGCACTTTCCTGTTGCATCTCCCCAGGCTCACAACTATGTTCTCTAGTAAAGTTTTCCTTTGTTCCATCTTAGTCTGCCTTTATACTGTAGAGTAGATGTGGGCACATGAGCCCATGATTGTCAGTCCCAACAACCACAGAGATGCCCAGCGACCTACTGAGTAAGTGTTCTTGTCTTTCAAAGCGGGTAAGACACATCTTTCCACATCCAGACTGCCTGAAGGAATGGTTCCTGGCCCATGCTATCACCAGGGCTGGGGATCATCTGAGATAGTGCAAGTTGACTTCTGCCAAAATTGGGCCAGCAACTGCTCTAACTATCTATGAACAGTCTTCAGTCTAATTACACCTGAGAATTAAGAAAATAAATAAAAGCAATTAAACTGAAGACACACACACAAAAAAATCTAGGAAAGGTGGGGAAGTTAGGGTAACTACCGCTTTAATTTGGGCTCTTCTACAGTCTGTAAATACAGGAAGGAGGGTGGAGACCAGCAACCACCACAACTTCGTCTTGAACAAAGTTTCTGTCAGGGATCCTTAGCAGCTGATACGCTCATGAGAAACTTCAGAGCAATTTACATGGACTGAACTATACTGCTGAAAAGAGACTCACAGAAAAATTATTTCTGACCCAGCACCCCTTTGTCTGGAGCGTTGTGTTTCACAGGGGACAATAGGGGGTTAGACACTGGTTTTCTGCTGATTTTCCCCAAAACTGAATTTTTGGCTCAGATCAAAATGCAGTTGAATGGATCAGAGATTAGTCAACATGTATATCTTGGTGTTATCATTTCCAGAGCATTCCTTCTAAAAGTAGCCTGTAAGATACATGTTTATTTGGATAGCGTGCTAAGGTAGCTCATATACTCAGACTTGCTGGTTGACAAGTTGAAAAAAAAAAAAAAAAAAAAAAGCCTGAGCTAAAATGTCTTAATCAGTTTTCCTTGTGTCAGCCACCTGTTGTCTACAAAATCTGAATTGTTTGCCTTGAATATTTAAAGTATGACTATATGTCTGCACATGAGCAGATCCAGAGGTGGGTAACAGTCCCTCTACCTCAGCAGTCACGTGTGATACCTAACACATATTTGGCTATTAACAGTGCTGGTACCTGAGTTTCTATTTCAGGTCACCAAAGAGATGTGTGAAATCATGAATGGCTACAAATGATGCTACCTCATCTCACCACCAAAGCATGCATATCTGCTCCCAAGCTAATAGCATTTTCCTTTCCCTTTTCACAATTTCCTGTTGTCTTACCATATGGCAACACAGCTGAGATACAGGGTTTTGTGGTGCTGTTTCCCCAGTGAAAGTGAGCCAAGGAGTCAGAGTAAGTCGTACTCAAAAGCACAGGAGTACTGAGTAAAACCAATTTTACAGCCCATTTATTGGCTAGAGAAATTATCTCCATGTTCTCAGACTCGATCCAAGTGCAGTAACAGAGGCACAGTGAAACGCAAAGCTTTCTGTTTAAAAGTGGTTGCAGAGTTTCCACCTTGCTTGCCAGTGAGATAGCACTGTGCTGTAATTGGGGAGTGCTGTAAGATTTTGTGAGCTGTGAAAAAACTTCAAGATTCCAAAAAGGACATGCCTTCCCTATTACTTGGGCTAACTTTCAAGCACAGCTATATACCTTCGTTAGGTTATAATCCAGTTTGAAGAAGCACAAAGTTCCCCCAAAGCCTTTTTTTTCCCAAGCTAAGGGGCAGTACTCTTCCCTACTCTTCCCACATTTCTTTTTATGAGCCTTACCACAGTCACAGTAAGAAGTTCCACTTTCACCAATGTCTTTTTCCAAGCTGTTTCCCCAAGGAACAGAACGCTAACAGATCCCATGGTTTCCATCCCCTTCCCCATGTTGGTACATAGCTGTCTTCCTGACACACTGCCTTTGGACTGTCTTCTGCCATCTTATTTGGACTTTTCTCCTCCCCTTTTTACTTTTCCTCACTGCTTTGACAAGTGCACCCTTTCCTCCCTCTCGGATTTTCGCATTTCCTGTAACCTCTGATCTTGCCTCCCCCAGCCTCTACTCTACATACAAGTTCTGGCAAAATAATGCTCAGATATGGTTGGGGTTTCAGTTTGCTGTGCTGTGTTCTGGGCCTTTCAGCATTACAAAAACTTTAGTTTTCACTGAGGTCTTAGGATAATAAATTGCATACATTTTGACAACTCTGGCTCCAAATATTGTAATTTTGTCCAATCTGTTTTTGACTACACTGATGGCCAGTGCCCTCCAAACAGCTCCAGAGCTCAAACTTCAATCTTTGTCTGGCAAACAGGGCAAGTTACCTTCCCTATTGACTTTGTGGTCAGCTCAGTCTTCCATGTTACTCCATGCAGTAAGTTTAAATTTCTTAAAATTGAAGATCAGCATATTGCTAGACCAGCTGCAGAGTTCATAACCGATTCTTTCAATCTTCATGCTAGCTAAACTTCTCTTAGTTTCTTATCACAGAGTTTTTTTTCTTTTAACCTGTTTTCCAGGATGTGCTAAAGGCTTACAGTAAAATCACGTCCTTCCATTTAGTTGCACAGACTTCTCTCTAGTTTTCAGAAGGGACCTCTCTGACAGATGCAAGCCTTCAGCTTTTGCACATCATGAATAGTCTCAGATTGCAGAGAAAGGTTTTATTTAAGACCAAGGTTGGGATACAAATCCAAGTCTGCCAGCCTAGAGGCTCTGAAATCCCAGAGGGGTCTTCAAGCTGAAGTCATCGGCACTCAGACCCACCTCCCCCACTGATCAGTCCTCAGAGAATAATTTCTAGGCCCTGCTTTCTCACTTTCCACTCAGCACTGACTACATCATCCTTGTGGGTCACTCAGGAAGACAAAAATAAATAGAGTCCATGGCAACCCCTCCTAGATCATTCTGTGCCTGCTTTCTGCATCGTAAATGGTGCGTTATACAGCTTTCTTGCCACAGCTGTCTTTTCCACCTTCAAGTGCTTTATCACTGCACCTATTCTCTCCCATTAGACCAAGGTTTGCATCCAACTGATGAATCTCATAAAAGAGATTTCTGGGATTTAGCACCTCCTCAAGAAACAGCTAAGGAGAAATCTACTGCTGACAGAAAGACAGAAAAACACAGTGCAAGCATAAGGGGACGTTTGAGCAGAAGACCACCTGTATTCCACGTTTGGTTACTCACTCTCCCCTTTTTTTGAGCCAAAGAGTTGTGTAATCGCCCACATCTGTGCAAACGCAGCATGCGAAGAGCCGCTGGTAGTCTGTGTCATCAGCTCGCTCTCTCCTCCTTGTGGTTTCGCCTGGAATGGAGCCTGGTGATGGACAGCTTCAGGTGACAGTCAGACAGCCTTACATGGAAAGTATACGCTGTCCTTGGGCTTTAATCCAGCCAGCTGGACACACATCTGATTTTGTTTTCAGTTCCAAATCTAAAATAATTTTAGAGGTCACACCAGTGTCTAACATCCTTTTTTTTTTTCACAGCTGTGAAGAAGTCACTGATGTGGTAGAGCAAAAATAATGTGAAGGATGACTTAATTCTAATACAAAAAAGTATAGAAATGTATCAAAAAGCTCAAGATTAATTTATTTTAATGGTTTCCCTTCTGAGAAAGGGGAGGGTGAGATGGTAACATGGATGAATGAGTGAGCCTACAAGGAGGTACCTGTGGAAAGTCAGATTTTTTCCCATATGGAAAGAAAAGTTCCTGAGAATTAGGTTCACAGAATGGGCAGTTGACTGGTAACAGAAATGGTGCCGAAGTATATTCTCACAGTTGGTATTTTTGAGGGAAGATTGGCCTCAAGGATATCAATTTCTTTCCTGGGGACTAGAAAACTTTTTTCTTTTCTGTAGAGAAAAGATAGCAGTTTGTAGGTCCAGGAATATTTCTGGGGTGTTCATGAAGCAAAATATTATCCCTAGGGCCTCCATACTACTGTGACAGGTGACTCAAAAACCCCAGCTCTTCCAAACTCAACTGAAAGCATTGGTCTGTTAAGATGACAAAAGTGAGCACTTTCGTGATGCCATGTGTGAGATACAAGAGATTGACAGAAATTCATACAACCACTCTGTTGAAATTATTCAAGTGACCCATCTCCACTCCTGAAACCCCCAGTGGTTTATCTCCATCTAGTCCATCATCTTAACTTCACCAGCTATGGTGTCCTTCCATTGCAGTCAGTCTCCACTCCCCAGCTGCAAACTTTCAAGCAAGAATTTTCAGTTTTCTGCTATCTAATCCTCATCCTTTGGAAGAGATTCCAGTAGTCACACATGATTCTACAGCATTTCCTATTCCCTTCCTCCTAAAAGCCTACTTTGCCTACTTCACATTAACAGGTCAGGTCTCCATATTTCTCTTCTATAGGTCTGTGTATATATTTCTTTCCTTAACTAGAAATGCCTTTAGGCTTGGTGTATGTCGTGCCTAATGTTATAGAGTCCTCGTCCAGGACTGGGCTTTCACGCAACACAAAGAACTATAAAGAAATGTTTCAGTATGCACATGTGAGAGTGGGGAAGCACATTCCCTTGCACTTCTTGAGTGTAGAGTAGTAAAATGTATCAATAAGGAAAAGATAGTAATTTAAATATAGTTTAGTTTGGGTTTGGTGTGTCAGATAAACTGTCTGGAGTTCAAATTTCTTCCATTTGCCTGGTGTTGGTCAAAGCCTTGCCAGCAACAGAATAGATGATGAAAGATTTTATTTTTCCTTTTTCAGGTGTAACAAAACTTCCCTCCAACAAGTGAGAATCCACAAATTTAACTCAGTTTCTTTCAGAGAAAGCAGATCATTAAGCTTCCTGACAGGAGAACGAAGTCTGTTAAATGTTGCTCAGCAGCATGCCAGAGCTTCAAAGAGATAATACTTTCCTTCTCAGAGGGGCCTTATTCTTAAAGTATGCACTCATAAAAAATGAGGGTTTAACACAATGAACTCCCGTGGTTCAAGAGTTAGTTGGACCTAAAAATGTAAATAAATTCTCTCTGCTAGACTTTGCTATCACTTGGATTAGTACACTCACCATTGAGAACATGTGTTTAAAGCTTCTTTATTTTTCAGGCAAACAATGTCCAGATACACCTTCTGTGCCAATGCTAAAAAGCAATAATTTTACAGTGGGCTTCCTTCCATCTATCAAGTTCAAAGGAGAGGAAAAAACCCCCACAAACAAACTCACATCATGAACACAAAACATAAACTCCAGGGTAACTGCTGAATGTGTGCACAGAAACTCATCTGTTAACAGTATCAGCTTGCAAAATCAACTGGTTTAATGCATGTGAAAACATGTAGGAGGTATCACACACCAGCAGAGCTATTTAAATTAGAGAAACTTGTGCTTCAAGCAGAGCAGTTTTTGATCTGTGATTAAAAAAAAGAGTATATGGGCCATAATATGACTGATTTTGTTATTTGATCTCAGCTCAGATGACACATTTAATCATCCCTCTTGTACTTATTCGACATGGAACAAAACCAGATCTGAGACTTAGTCCAAACTTTGGGAAAACTAGTTTGAGATACAGACTGCAATTTCACCGTTTCTAATTATTTGATTTTCAGGTTTTGGCTTTAGCTTTTATTAACTGTAATAAGTAATTCTGACTTCACCAAAGTCCCCATCCAAGTATATTAAGCTTGTTCTTAAGTAGTGATTAAGGACCGCTAAACTGATTCACTCTGTCTTCCCCTTTAGCCTTCTGCTTGATCTCATGCACTCTCATTGAATTTTTTTCCACACTTACTTTATTCTCATCTTCTTTTTACCATGGGAAAAGCTTTATGGATGTCATACAGAGCTGTTTGATGTAATCTTTGTACTGATATCCCAAAGCTTCCCTCTAGGCACAGAATTCAGGTATGAATCATTATGAACAATCTGAGGAGCCATCCTAACTCAGCCCTCCTTTTCTCCTCTTTTTTTCCTGTCTGTCAACTGACCAGAACAAATAGCACCTAAAGAGGTGCTATTGGTCTACCAAATAATTCCTTCTCCTTGTTTGTTTGCTCTTTGCCAAATGTCAAGGCATAACCTTGGATCATGCCTAACATGGCAAGGCTGTCCAAGTCATTTCCCATCCAAGAAGAAAAGATTTTGAAGCAGGTCTGCCTGAATTTTCTCAAAGTGTCTGTGTCTGTGAAGTGTCTGTGAACTACTCACAGGCATGGGAGTTGCCAAACTCTTTCTCTGGCCATTTCTGTTCCGAAAGCTGAACAAAATACCACAGGTGTCCAAACATGTGACTGCAGCTGCAATTGCACCTCTCTGATTTTGAAATGGCTGAAACGGCTTTGACAACTGGAACAACTATATGTAGTCCACAGATGGGGTTGTGGCCAGTAAGTCACCTGACCTGCAGGAACACCATCCTATATTTCAGCTAAGGTCCAAAAGAGAAATTTATGTGATGTATAGAGATACTGAGCAAAATTCCTTCTTGCTAAGGAATACCATGAAATTGATGAAGTTAAAGGAAAAGCTCTTTTAGTTACGTTTTTCCTTTAGATCAGACCTTCTATTCTTTTTTACAACATTTTCTAAGAACTATAGTTAGATTTATAATGACATACACAGTTGTTTCCTTCTTTGAAGTTTGGGTAAAAACTTTCAGCAGCTTTCCATCACTGTAAGTTTATGTTGTCTTGCCTGAACAAAACATCAGCTTAAATACTGGATGCTGTGGAACCTGACTCATTATTCCCCTTTGGAAGAGTAAGCAGTGCCAAACAAAAGGTGATGAAAGGTCTGTGTCCAGATGGCATTACAAAAGCTGCAAGCTTTGCTTTGTCGAAGACAAGCTCAGTTTGCCAAATCCACCAGCTGCACATAATGAAGCATTGCTCTACCAGTTTTCTTGAACCCACATCTTCCAAGGTGGGAAGGATTTACCGATCCTTTCTTATTACTCCAGTCTGTTTAGCATCCAGCTGGGGAGAGCATGGGTGTTATCAGAGGCACAACACTTCTCTGGGCCAGGGAAGCATCACGGACCTTTCTTCAGTGGTATTCTGCCAAATCACTCCTGCACATTCTTCTCATTTTGGGGACTGGCAAATTCAGGACTGTCAGAGAGACAGATCTTGTTCAATTCTTTGAATGTGATCAAGACATTTCAGTGTTTGAAATTCAAATTTTAGGAGATTATTTTTAATGAACCACATAAGTTAAAGAGCATGAAACTCCTGGCAATATTAAGACAGTCAAGAGGTTACCTGCTTCCCTGGACTATTTTCATAGTCTCTGTTAATATGTAATATTGGGGTATGTTTCTTCTAAGCCTCTTAAGAAATTGGCTATTTCTCATCCAGGTTAGATTTTTAAATGAAGTATTCTTAGTATATCTTGATACTAATTGTTCAGCCTGATCTGGTGGGGAATCTGAGGGGCTGAACAACAGCCTGATTTTTTAGGACAGAAACTTCAGAAAATAAGCTAAATAAATGTAAGAAATAACATTGAAACCGCTTTTTTTTTGGTCTGGCAAATACATTTACAAGGTCTTTTTACTAATATTTCTTCTGTATGCTTCTGTTCAATTAGACTATCTCAGTCCACAATAGCTTTAGCTTCTCCCAGCTGTAAAAGCATTAGTGCAAGTACAGCAGTCTTCTAATGATACTTGTGTAAAGCTGCTTTGAGCAGCACTCATTGTCCTGCTGCTTAAAGGTAAAGCCATCAAGTAAGCAACCAGTTCCACCATGTCTTGGCACACACAGCAAGTCGTAAAGAAGAGGAGAGAGTGAGCTGGTGCTGGTGTCTCCTTGGATGGTGATCACACTGTTTTCCTTGCCAATGCCTGGATCCTGGCAGTTACACTACACACAGGTGCATAAAGCAACAGCCAATGTCTGGAGTCATTTCAGCGTTACTAGATCCATCACTAAACCCTTGGAAATATGCAGATATCATTAAGATGGATAAATATATTTAATGGAAAATAACCTATAATACCCAGCCAACTCTGACAAGAGAATTTGAAATCCTCTTTGTATTAATGATACATAAGTAATTGAACATACTCAATACAGGCAGATGGAAAATGAATGAACAACGTGCACATATTTTTAAGGTGGTCTTGAAGTCTCTCCAACATCAAAAGGAGCTTCCCAGGAGCAAACTCTCATTTTTTTCTCATTTGTGAATAGAATATCCAGGCAAGACACAAATTTCCAGCTTGTGATGGTCCAAATTTTAACAAATTCTGACTCTGGCTGGTTTTGTTAATTTATTTCTGTTCTAAGCTTGGGGGAAACATTTCAGTGACTATGAATTTGGGCTTAATATCTCTCTTGTGCTCTACAGACTGATTTCCAAGAGTGGCTGCAGTGCAAAGGTATGACACTTGTGTGAGACAGGTGCTTATAAAACCACTGAACCAGAAAATCAAGGTCAGTGTTACTGATCCAGTAGGCAATTCCCCTTTGAATGGTTTTCTTTCTCCTAATGTTGTCCAGTAATAAGTCACTTCACAGAATACAAGCAAACCACACTCAGTATAGAAACCAAGTACCCTGTCGAACACTTTACACACAGAAAATAACTATCTGTGTATAAGTTTAAAATATTCCTGAAAAGAGTATTTTGGCTGTCATAAACATCATGCTTGCCATATGTCAAAAGGGGATTCTCATCTTTAGCTGAGTGACTGAGTCATCTTTAACAGACTCTAAGAATCAGAAATTGAATTAAAATGTATTTGCTGGATCCAAGTGCTCTTGTACTTCAAAGAATAGAAGTCTATATTTACTTTTCAATTGGAGGATCATATCGTTTCCTCTGAAAGAATATAAATCTCTTACTATGTCACACAATCAATTTCAATTTCTGTGCACAAGGCACAGTCTTCTTCACATCATTCCAGGTCAAAACTCAACAGCTGCTCAGTGGTAAAGCTACACAAACTAAGCAATCCACAAGAAACAGATTGCATTGTGGGGAGCACAGAACAGGGGAAAGGAGAGCAGGAGCTCATGTAAACCTTGTGTCTGCTGAAGGGAATCATCTCAATGAAGGTTTGCTATGGATCTAACTTCAAGAAAGAAAGGAGACATAGAAGTTCAATCAAAGAATCTCAATGTTTGAGAGTTTCAAATAAAGCAGCAACTTCTTAACTTTATCCAACGCTAATTAATTCATTTTACTGTGCAAACAAAATGGATCAGCTCTGTGACTCCGTGGGTAGACTAAAGCACCACAATATGAGTATTTTGGAGGACATTTAATGGGTGACTTTGCTTCCTGACTTACTTGCTCACTTTCCAATACTGCAGAATGTTAATTCCTATGAGATACTAATTTCTGACCTTTTCCTTTCTTTTCATAACATTTTTCCTTTAACAAACTGTTGATTTTTTCCATTCAGTGACATCTCATTTGCACAGCACCCCGCAGCAAGAATCCTTAGGATTGGAGAAGACAAATAAAACCTTTGCTTAGTTAGCATGTGATCCATGCCATTTCCCAGTGCATCATATACACAGCACCATGTGGCTCGTTATGCCCCATGGAAGGATGATCCTTCCAGGTGCAGATGTCATACCTCTTCCATTACCCTAACGTGGTGACATCTCAGGATGATTCACATTGGCTCCTGAGTTCTACTTTTCTCCCACCTATCACTTCTGCTTAAAACCCTTCAGTTCCATGGCTTGAAATTCATTTGCATCTATGATGATTAAGATTTATAGAAGCAGCTTTCATTCATTCGATGAATAATTTTTCTCTAACCAAGATCAGAGGGTAAGGTATAGTAATGCTGGTTTAAACCTTCTCCAGAGAGCAAATCTGGGCTTTTTTTTTTTCTGCTAATCTCTAAAGAATATCTGCAGAAACGGACACATAGTCCTTGGGCATGGGGATGGCTGGTAAAAGAAACAATATGCAAGAATTATACAGAAATTGAACCTTTTCTTACTTTTTCAAGTAAGAACATAAAACATGCTCAGGTATTTACATTAAACTTAGATTATTTGATTTCCTGGCTACAAAAATAGCACAGTTATGCTGAAAGGACTACTGAATCCAAATTATAAATTGAATGTTCTTCCAGCTGTAAGGAAGTTAATACATCTGCGTCTTTTGTGGTTTAGAGGTGAAAATCAATTTTGAAGAAGCAGTTGTATGCAGCAAAAAAAATTGAAAGTCTTTTTACTGTGATCCACTGTATGAGGTTAGCAACTACAGAGTCTGCTTGCAAATACTTCTATTATTTGGCTGAAATATTTCCATTTCATGTAAAGGTCTGGCACCAATGTCTGTTTGGCGGTCCGCAGATGTTCCTACAAAAAGTGATGTAAAACCAGTGGAGTTAAACTGAATTTATGCCTGGGCAGATGAAAAAATTAATGTAGACCTCGATGCCTGTGATCTGGGATGAAATGCTGAAACAAAGCCACCCTGTAATTTCAGACCTGAATGGTAGATTTAAAGCTGTTACTACCATCTAGTGGGCAAAGAAAGAATTGAAGACTACAAATACAAGTAGCCAGATTCCTAGGAATCTAAGCATTATATTGAGATTTAGGAAATACAATGGCAACAGATACCACTTAAAAGATTAGAAGATATATAAGTTTTCACATTAGTGTGAAAAATATATATGAAATAAATATATTCAATATATTTAGAGACATTTAGGAAAAGATGTAAAAGACTTTGATACAAATGTTTTATTACTAGTAACATACTTCAGCCAAGTATGATTGATTGCTCTGTAGCTTCTTTCTCGTAAGTACCAAACCCCAAGTTCTACTCCTTTAACTCTGTTGGTTTTAGACTGTCCCATAAATCTGCATAAACTCTTTTAACTTTCATTTCAACTTCTCTTTCTTTTAAAAAAATCTGCAGAATAGTTCATATTGCCTCGTTGTTATTCTACTGTAGCTCAAGAGGAAGTACAAGAGTCCATCTCTTCGAATTTATACAGTATATTTTGTCTTTTTATCATCTTCTGTCTTTGCTATTTTAGATTGCCTCACTTTCTGGAATGTTTCACAGCTCCTGGTTATGTATGATATGTTAGTCTTAAGAACTATTAATTTTTTATAATATGGACTACTCAATATACTTGGTACTGTAAAATGGAAGGGTAAAATGCTATTCCAAATTCTTCATCTCACTTTTTGTGTGACTTTGGACAATCAAATTTATAACTTGTTCTTCCCTTTCCCTGTGCTGACAATTGATTTTGTCTGTTCTGAGAAATCAGAATTTAATTTTGATAGAGATTCTTCATAAAATAGTTTCCACTTTCAAGGATTTCTGCTTTTCTTCCATTGGAAAAGACATTTCTGTTTATGCATATAAATCACAACATAAAAATAGCATTGTCCAACACCTAGAAGGATAGTAACTGATACCTAGTTCTTCACTTGGGACGGTGTCTCACAAACAAAGATAACTGCAATTATTTCATGAACGTTTCTGTGTGCCAGCCAAAGATTATTTTCTGATCTTTCATTTCTGTCTTGTTGATGGTAAGTCACCAAATTACAGTTATCTCAAGAGGGTCATGCGATTCTCACGTGATGATTTATGAGCAAAGAGTATGAGCGACACGCTACCACCAACCCCAACCCCCCCCCAAGAGCGCATCCTAGTTTGCAGTTAGGCTGAGGAACCGGAGAGGGCTATGCATTCCTGAATATCTTCAACCAGTCAGCAGTGCCTGAGGATGTTTCAGAGAGGCAAAGTTTGTACAGGTTTGCTTGAACTTCCTGGGGCAAATTCTTAGCTCATGTTAATTGTCATCTGTTCATCTCACATCGAGCTGGGGCAATTTACAAGCTCTACGTATCTTCCTCCTCTTCTCTCTTCCCCCCCCCCAGCTTATGCAGTGAGTTGTTACTCATCAACATGTCGTACATGTTCATGGGGCTTATGGGACTTTTCTTGACAGTCATGAAACCGTAGTCAGTTATGAGCAGAAGCACAGAGGAGTGACAAGAGTGTAAATTATTTGGAAGTATGCTCCTATAGAAGTTGCTGGAACAACTGTGAACATCTGGATTATTGCTATCAGGCAGCATTCGAATCTGGTGACAATGGCAAGAAGATGGCAGACATGGCTTGTCCTATAAAGAGCTTACAAGCTACTCACTACCTTCTACTGAAATGAAACAAATAAAATACAAAATCAGTAGGTGGCAACTCCCTGTGTTGAATTGCAAATGTTTTTTTAGTTACAGTAGGTCCCACAAGCTTCAACTCTTCATTGCCACTTTTGGAGGGACTAGAAATAAAACGATAAATCATAGTCTTAGGCTCAAAGATTTCTTCAAGTATAAGCTAATACAAACTCCTAGTAGAAAACTTCTTCATGTGTCGTATATAAATTAACCTACATTATCGATACTCCAGTCATAACCTGCCATTTACCACCTTGAAGTGTATCCAGGACTTTGAACTCTGTGTCTCTTATTGTTGTGTCTTTGATTCAGGGGAGAGCAAGGGTGACATCCAGTGGTCTGCTAAATTATCTGTACAGATGGACTAAGCTGCCAGTGAAATGAGATTTCACTGAGGCCTTAGAGACATAAAATTATACCCATTGAACCTTAGATAAAATTGAGACTGCATGATTTCCCACATCCTTTAACCTATCATCTCCATTTCTCCATACAGTTTAATTCAAAATTAGGAAGCAGAGAGAGTTAGTAAACTGGAGGCCAATGGAATATTCTAAAAACTGATAAATAATAAAGTTCCTCCCCAAATTCAGCAGCTTCCTTAGGGTGGATGTACAAGCCAGAACTGTCACTGATCAATGGTATCTGTGGTTGTGCCATTTATATTCATAGAGCTTCCCCTCCACCCAGCTTTGCAAGAGAGAAACAGTGAGGAAAAACTCACTATTTTCTTTGTTGCCTTCATTTTACTGCTGGTTTTGAGTGTTTCGATGTCAGGGCAGGTATTACATAGTAAGTATGAACAAGGCAGTATTATTTCAGCTTTATTCACTTAAATTAATTCTTTCAAACAATATATAAAAGCAGGCTACTTTCTCAGTTATTCCATATTCACAGAGCTGCTGGAACTGGGGGCACTTTACTGGCCAGAGATACTCAGTGGCAGCATTTCTGAAGCTCACAGCAGCATGTATTCAACATTTAAGCATAATGTTTCTCCTGATCTGCCTGCCTTTCAGCCCTGTATGTGCCCAAGGGACAGCCCTCAGCACCCCTAAGGCTGTTCAGGCATGTATTATTACATAGACAAATGCCACACACGTGGGATCTTGTAGGCTCTGTAGGGCATCTTCCAGCTGTATGTCAGGCTGTCTTTGGGAGTGTGCTTGCTGTAGGTCCTGATGATCCACAGAAGACGGACTTGGTATCATACACAGGAGGTAGGTTCCTCAGTATTACCTTTCAAAATTGAGACTGAGGCCTAAAATTCAGCGGTCATATGAGAGCCTGCTTTTCATTGAAATATAATATAGTCCCACCAAAACAGTGCAACTAGTATTAAAAGTACCCCTGTCATGTTCCTTCTACAGTAAAAAAAAATAAAAAATGGTGGCTTTTAAATCTCAAACTGGCTTTTTGTGATGCTACAACAGTGATGCTACAACAGAAATACTTTAAAAAAACCCACCACCAATAAATAGCTTTGCAAATAAATTAATCAACTACTGGAGAAAAATGGGAAGAAGAGTATATCTGTTCATTCTAATATTTCTATTTATGTCCCCAGTTCTGTAATTTCAGGATAAGAATTCCTATGACAAGTAGATTGACTCCATCTCTCTTCAGTGTATTGAGAGGTTAATTAATTCATGAAAATTTGACAGTTGGTGCATTCATCCACTAATAACCTGGACTGCATTCGCTTTATCAAAATGTCTTTTCTGGTCATATGATATCATGATACAACTTCTGATAACAGGGTTAACAGAAAGCAATTTCAATAAGGACTGTAAAACCAAACCTCCAATAAAAAAGTGATTTTGCATGCACCTTCATGTACCATTTCTGTCTGATATTGGCAATGCCAAGAGTATTATGATCCAGGTCAATAAAATTACATCTGTGTCCAAACTCCCTGGTGGTATCTCAAGCCCTGGTTTAAGTAGGTAGGTAGGACCCCAATAAAATGAGGAGGGTTCAGAGAGTGAACTGGCATCTTTTATTAGACAAGTTGATGCCAGTAGATAAGCCTCTGAACTCAATGTAAAGGTTGAGGCATCCTTCAAACAGAAGCAGAAAAGCCCATGGGCTAAGCGGGATATGACGGTGCTACAGAAGTTCAGGCGTATTATTTGAGTTTCTTCTCTGAGAGAAGGGGTTACTTGAAGTTGTCAGGAGGTGCAGGTCTCAAGATAATGATTTCCAGCGCCGACCTTGATCTCTGCTCATCACAAAAATCCAAGGGGGAAGAAGGAGTATGCATCCTCTTTTTGCATAGCAGTTCACTGTCCAGCAACATGAAGACCAGGCCTACGTTCCTCTTAAGTGCCTGTGGAGACCTGAAGATCCACCTCAAAGGAGTCAGGTGGATGCTCCAGCAAAAAAGATATTCTGAATTGCAGAGAAGAGACAAGGTTCCCACTTCTGCTCTCACAAGTGTCTGAGTATTTTACATTTAGTGTTCAATAGAGCTTGTGCAGGAGTCAAGCCACCCCCAGCCTTGTCCCCAGGCCATAGACTCATGCTTTCTCTGCCCTAATAATTACTTAATTATTGCCGCATGGAAAAGTTTCAACAGATGGTCTGGAGCTGAATAAATTCTATTCCTGCAGGCCAAGGATTCAATAAAATTTGGGCCTCACACCCCAGTGAGCCCCCTAGCAGCTGAGCCTGTGGAGCTGGCAATGAGCCCTGAGCTTTTAACCGGATGATGTGTTTTGTGGGTGTTTACTACAAGTGCCTATCAAGACAGTCGATAAAGGGGCACAGGGATCTGGGTAGCAGCTGAGCAAGCATTGCAAGGATATCTGGCTTCCATCTACATACCAGTGAGGTAGTTCATAGGCACCTGTGTCCTTTCTTGATCTAACCAGAAACAAGTAAAGCATATTTATAGCTTAAATCCAATTGATAATGTTTAGGATGACTCCTTTTTACCAATAAATAGGAAAGGCTTGCCTGGTAACTGATCCTATCGTTACTTTGTTTCTCCTACATTCCCCCTTGCCCTCCCCACAGTGACTCACCGCTTTGCTGCTCCTTCCCCTAGTCGTGTGTTTACAGCAATATTCTGCCTTGTGAAATGGGGCTGTCCACAGAGATGATTTTTCTCTTTTTTCTTTTTTGTTTTTACCATGATAATTTGAACAAAGCAGGAAACAGAGGCATAGATTTTAAACCAAGAGGCCATTATGACCAGCTGCTTTGACCAGATATATAAAACATACCGAGAAACATCACCCAGTGCTTTCCACAATGAAAAGCACGAGCCAGAGATGGGCATGTTGTGTAGCACAGGTCAGTCCTCAGCAGCAGCACAGGAATAGCTCAGGAGGATCTGACAAGGCAAATAAGGCTGTGGGAGGGCAGCCCAAGCTGCCAGGATAATACTGTGAGGCAGCTCAAACAGCAACATTTAACTCAGGACTGGTTCAAATATCACAGATATCCAAAAGCAATTTCCAGGGATGAAAATGAAATTTGTCTTGCATGCAATGATAGTTACCATATCAGAAAAGATTGAGCACCCATTGTACGGTTTAAATATATTTAAATTGGGCAGTGATCCAGGGAACAAGAAGAGAGAAGGATTTGATACAAATTATTGTCGGAAAACCCCATCAGTATGCTATGTCTCTGCTGGTGTCATCAAAGTTACACAACATATGAGTGAAATCAACTCAGCATCATCTGGGAAGTCCTGTGTAACAGCTAGAGAATGAATTTATATAATATGTCCAAGGGAAAAGCAGCTTATTTTTAGCTGACTGTGTGTAGCAAACAGGCCTAGAAACTGAAATATGACAAACCAGCATTATCCTGAAAAATGTAGTAACTAAAAACAAGCAAAAAACCAAGCAACCAAGCACCCAGTGAGCAATGAGAAAAAATTCAGGACTGACTGCAGTGAGCAGGTAGTCCTGATGCATTCGAAGTAAGGAAGAGTTAAAAAGAAAATAATTTATTAAAATGATCTTTGTATGCTGTGCTTGTATCTTTACAGATCATTAAAGAGGCAGTGACTTCTCACTACACCACCTTGACATTTTCACCTCAAGTAGGATCACTTTCTGTTTCTGCTCCAATCTCTTTTCTTTCTGACCCCTTGCTCTCAACACCCAGCTAGGGATAAAGGTCTGGGATACCGCGAAAGAGGTGACAAGCTTTGTGCTTGGGCTGACCAGGGACAATTCTATGTTGTGGCAACTTAGGTGTACAAACTGGTGGTTTTCCCACCAGTTTGTAGAAAACAAAACCTTTCAGTCCATGGCATGGAAATGCAGTGTTAAAGTACATACCCCCTTTGCAGGTGTGTCCCTTGATCACCGACCAAAGTCTGCCAAAACCCTTCCCTGAGATGAAATATACAGGTGGGATGTTTGACTCCATCAAAGAAACTTCTGCAAATGCCACTTCCATGAGAGGTGAGGTGTGTCACACCCAGTGAAGGACAAGCATTTGGCTGCAGCAGTTAGGAAGAGCAGCCCCAGGTTCTTTATCCCAAACGAGTGCTGCTTCACAAGATTTTGCCGGGTAGATGTTGCTCAAGGTTTCACTGCTTACCAATATTTTAAGTTCAATGGTTGGGACAGGACGATGAGCTGAACCAAGGGGAGCTATCAGTGCCTGATCGGTCCTGTGGGGTCTAGTCAGACAGCAGAGACCAGAGACAACCTGTGCCATCTCCCCCCTGGTCCACACCAATCTGGCATTGGGCTCCCTCCCACAGATACCCACTGGTGGAGAGGCCACCAGCCACAGCAGGGCAGGAGGGGCAGCACAAGGCAAACACATCTGTACTGAAAGGCTCATCGCTCATCTCTACCAAAAACCTCCTTCCACAGGAGGAAATTAATGAAGGAAAAACTGGGCCCGTTATCAGTTCAAACACTTGTGTTGATAAGAATCTCAGTTTTAGTTGTTGTTTCTGTGCAAAGTACCCTTTCCAAATAACCATGATCTAATGGAAAATAAACCATCCAGATGTGCTTGTGTAACAAATTAAAACAAAGGGGACACTTTGGACTCAATAACCCTCTAACAGCAACAACAACAGTAAAAGGTTGACAGAGGAACTTAAGAATTGCTAAAAGTTTTCCAAAGGAAGAAAACAAATCCAGTAGGGTCAGTCCCAAAATATTTAAAGGCTAAAGCAGAAATGTGCTTTTCATACTATAGATTTCTCTGGCAGATCCCTCCACATCCCACTTACAGCTATGTGCATAAGTAATGCATGTATTAATTAGCTAGAGATACATAGGCAGCGATTTTTATATATATATATATATATATGAATTTTATGTAAATTGTCTCTAGCATACAGCTTGACTCTTGTGTCTTTGATCTGCTGATAATCTCTAAGCATGTGGATTTCAGTGGGCCAAATAATTTTTATCTCTGCTGGGAGTACTTTTGGCAAGTTCTCTATCAGTAGGAAATGAGCTGGAAAACTCTGGTAAAACTTCAAAGCAACTGCTTAAGGTGATCTTTCATTTCATGAATTTCAGACTCTGTCTGCTATTTAACAACACACTGTGTTCCTTCTCCCTAATACAGTTTTAAAAACTGTGGATAAAATGAATTTATGAAAATCATACATGAAGTATGTGAGAGATTCTGTCACTTTGGAATACAGGGCATTTTTCAAAATATAAAAAACTAAGGGAAGCATCAAAGCCACAAGTGCTGTCTCTTACTACTGTATTCATTCGTACAAATAAATGGACTCTAAATCCTTTTACACCTCAGAGTCACATTTGCTGCAGGGGGAGGTGCATTGTTCATTACTTTGATTAATTTCTGTTTTAATTTTTCTCCCCATTTTGTTATAAATATCTATTCTTCTCCATCCCACATCCTGTGATAGCAAATTTCTGAGCTCTAGTAATGCCCTCAGGTACCTCTCAAGTGGCTACAATAAATTAGGGACAACCTGAAACCTGCTGTAACTCATATCAGGAAAGGGGGCAATCTAGCTAAAAATCCAAAGGGCATAAAAGCAATCTCTTCAAGGTTTTAAATTCTAAAGTAAGGCAAGACACAAGTAGATATAATTATAGGGAGAATGAAAAGAAGTCTCAGTAGTCACCTCTTCAAAAATATCATAAAAGGTCACCTGGAATCAGAGGAGAATGATGTGCAGAGAGAATTTATGTACACCTTCTCTTGGAGGAACTGATCCAGTTATTAATTGTCCAGTCATTAACTGGGGCTGTGCATCCAGATTTACATGCCAAGCAAGGTAAGGATATATTTGACTTTGTGAACATTATTTTCAATTGCATTTCTCTGTATTTTAGTGTAATCATTATTCTTCAAGCAGCCTGCTTTCCTCTCTGAAGTGACATTTTACTGCAAAAATGCTACTGAAAGTCACAGAAAAGAAGGCTGCGTTTACATAATTGTTGTTCCAACTCTTGTCTAAACACCTACCAAGCAACACAACAGGATCTGAAGTAACTGATTGCCATAATGCATAATCCTATCCCAAAGAAACAAAAAAAAAAGCCTTTAAAAGTGACCAGTTGAAACAAGAAACTATATCAACAGGAATGGTTTGAATGTCTGCTCCCTTGATGATGGTAATCTTGAAGGGAAAACAACGAGATGATGCAGCTCTGGGAGACCATTTATTTTTTCAGAGCACTGGAAGAATGTGGGATCTATTGACCTGGAACAGCAGCAAGAACAAAAAACAAGTTAAATGACAGTGCCCCTGGCAGTAGCTAAAAGCTGATGTTTTGGGTAAGGGGGAGGCCAGGAGCCAGCACACACCAGTGAGCCTGCCAGCGATACAGCATCACCGGTGACAGAGATGGATTTGGGCTTCATCTCAGATGTTACCTTGCTGTACAGCTGCTTCTGCCATCTGGTATAGATGATTACTCTAACCTGCATCGGGCTTTGTGCTTCTGCCTAAAGCCATCTGCAGACAGAGAAAAGATAAGCCCAGAGGTCCTCCTCCCCAGCGCATGAAACAATGCATCAAAGCAATGAGAAAGCAAGGAGGAAGTTGAGGCATGGTAAGTAGAAGCTAGAACATTAAAAAAAGTATTGGTAAGAAAGAATCATAGAATCATAGAATGGTCTGGGTTGGAAGGGACCCCAAGGATCATAGAGTTCCAACCCCCCTGCCACAGGCAGCGCTGCCAACCTCCAGGCCTGGATCTACACAAGGTTGCCCAGGGCCCCATCCAACCTGGCCCTGAACACCTCCAGGGATGGGGAATCCACCACCTCTCTGGGCAGCCCATTCGAGCACCAGAAGAAGGAGAATCAAATCATATCCCCAAGGCAGAATCTGAGACAAGGAGAATAGATCGAGTACCCAGTTGCTACATCTGTAGGTATCTCGTGTAGCAGATAAAACTCTCCAAATCACTCAAAACCGAAATAGGCCCCAATGTTATTTCTTGGGTCTAAAGACCATTTCAGATGGCTCTACTGAACTGGCAGCAGCCCCAAGGTAGCAAAGGACTCCAGACACCACTGGACGGATAAACAGCCCTGAAATACGCGCTCAGACCTGTGGCTGGGGGCAGTCAGTAACCCAAACTCGTTAACTTGGGTAAGAAGTGACACTAAGGGCAGGTTAGTCAGTCCTTGGGCATGACCAATGGCTAGAAAACTGTGGGACCAGTCCCCATCTTTAAATTGTTTCTGTGGATTGTACTGTAAATGCTATTGAACTCATTCCCAGCCCTTGAGGCAGAGCACTTCACAACACTCATACAAACAGGCAGAATACAAGGTTGACCAGATCAGCTGATGTAGCCAGATCTGCTGGCTACGTATCAGGGATGGAGACTGAATGTGGATCTTTGGATTTCCTTAGGAGATGCACCTTCCGCATGAAAGAACTGGTTCTCAGAAGTGGTTCATATGTAGCTCAGAGCAGAGGAAATTAGCTTCTATTTCTAGTACCAAAATGAATGCTCCCAAAAGATCAGTCTCCTCTTTTAATCAGTAATGCTTCCACCATTTGAGATTGAACATAGGTAAGGACATCCTGCAAAACAATGCTGAAAATGAGTCCAGCTTGGTCAGAACCAAATTCAAATTCTAATCCCCTCCTAAACCTGCACTAACAACTGAAGAAAAACCCACCCTACTCTCTCTCTTCTTCCAAGGCCTAGGTTGTGGCCATTAACAAGGTCTCATGGTGAGCTGTGGTGTCTCAGGACTAGAATTAGGAGCCATTGCCTTGTGAGTTCACCAAGGCCTCCATTAGAGAAACTGTTTTCTCACCACTGGCATTTTAAAGACAAACCATCGTAGGGTTTGTACAACTAATGTTTTAATTAAGTCTAGGCCAGGCTTACTCATCCCTTATTGCTCAGCCAGGAACATCAAATAGGTGAGTCCATCGTTAAATGACTGAAATAATAGATTTTTACCCTCCAAAATAGCTGCTATATCTCCATTGCAAAAATAAAACAATCACAGACTGTCACACAATTTTATGATGCATTAACATTTCTCTGAGGTTGAAGTCGTCTTAAAAGTGGCTTGGAGAAAAAAGAAAAGCAGCACTGGCATATTAAGTTATGCTTTTTAAGTCCTGGAGCTGAAACTTTTTTTTTTTTTTTTTAGCATTTATGGGAGCCCTGGGCTTCCAGTCCTCGTGCTGAGACAGCTATTAATACGTGACAGAAAGCATCTGTGATCTACTGCTTGCAGGGTTCAAGCCCCAAAGCATCCAGAAAGCCTGTGCATAATCCTTCACTCACATGGCTGATTGACCGCACCACACATAAGTCAATGTGATGTATACGCTCTGATGTGACAGGTCCAAAATGTAATGTACTCTACAAATGATTTGATCTTAATTAGAAGAACAAAGGTCTTTTACATGACAATTTTCTTTTAGAAAAAGGCATAGGGCACTGAGAGATATTAATGTCAGAATCAGTCATCATAAAACACAGAGACAAGATCTATTTTAAGGCTCGTGTATATGAAGCACACATTAAAAATGGGATTATGCTACTGCTAATGGGAAGATGATTGCCATTCTAACTTCCCTCTAAACTAGAATGGGTCATCATTCTGAACATAGTAGTTCCTTACAGAGAGAATAACAGCCCGTTTTTTTGTTGGAAAATGCCCAGCCCGTTTCTTTGATGTCTCCATGCAAGTGCACAGGCAAGTACATTGGTGCAGGACTGGGGCCAAGCAGCTGGCCCAAAGTCAGTCACAGACCTTTCTGAATCATACAGCCTTCAGCACGAATGCTTCTACCCTGCACTGCTGGTTTCTTGCTGGAGGACTGAATCAAAGCCATCTAGCTAGAAAGAGATTTCATTCACTTCAATCATCATGGAAATGTGTTTGGTCTAAACTTGAATTATTAGTAGAACATATTTTCACCACTTTAGATTTCCTTGAGTAATATGATTACTCTTTTTAACCTATTGCAGCATTGGTGCCTGCTATCTAGCAGCTTTTCCCTGTTGGTGCAGTTTATGCAATTAAGATGCCAAGCTGATAAGCAGGGAAATTATGTAAGTGGTATCTGTGGGAATTCTGACTGGATTAAGAAAAAGGAAAGAAAAAAGTTGTTATGATAATACCTGGCAAAAATAAACATAGGTAGAAAAGGGTATATCCCTTTGCCAGCTTGTCTCAGAGCCATGCTGTCCAATTCTTTGCCCAAGAAAGCTTCGGGAAGGTCTGCAACACAGCCTGTGAAGTGACTCGTCACACTCCTGCTGCATCCCTGTGGTGCCTCTTGCCTTTCCCAAGCAGCTGCTTGCTTAGGGTGTTGGGGTGGGTTTTCTTCTGTAGGAGAGGTCTGTATCAGGGAGCTGTGATTGTAACATGGAGCCACTGAAAGGTGACTTTCCTAGGGATGGTCATTCCTTACATTTCAGGGGTGCTGAATGCGGTTTTTCAAAATATAATTAACTCAGTTGCATAGCTGGGAAGGGGGGTTAGGGGAAGCGGGGGCGNATGTGCACAGCCATCAGATCCTCAGTTAAGTGTGCTTCACACACTACAATGCCAATGGAGGGGGCTGGGGAAGCAATCTTCTTAGCTCACCTAGAAAATCTGTGCCTGCTTTCACATGCTGGAAACACAGTCTGAAACACAAGGCAGCACATCTGGAGGCAGAACGCAACAGCAATTTCCTTTACTGGCTAGATTAAGGATTGTGGGGAATGGACATTCATATTCCAGGACATGTTGAGGATTCGCAAGGGAATTGTGGTCAATTTTATCATGTTTGAGCTAAATCCTCTAACATGTAGCCATTTTTACTCACTTGATATGGAAGGAGCCCTTGATCTGACTCCTTGCCTCCACAAAAATACATCACATTGTTTATGTTATTTTCACCGATTCCAGTTCACCTCAATGCACAAAGCAGAGCCTTCGGGTTGGGGGTGGATAGAAACTGCACTAAAAATAAAACCCAACACACCCAAACCAAATCACTGATACAAGTCACAACCTACTGGAATTAAAACAGGAAAAACCTTATAATTTGGACTCAGAGTGATCAGAAGGAAAACTGGGGCGCTGCCACCTGCGCGTTCAGTATGGCCTCTGTGTGAGCCAGAGACTGTGACATTTGTGGAGAAAAATGCACATCAATTCCAAATACCACATCAGATCATTTTCGTGTCTGCAGCTATACATTGCAAGGGGCTGCAACTCATCCTAGTGACAATCCACGAGCCCAGGGCCATTGGGGTATTTTAGTCTTGCAAATGCATTTTTCTCCAAATGGGTTGCTCAGCAGTAATGATTATTCAGAGAAAAGTGGCAGACAGGGTCAGGCAGCAGCAGAATGAGAAGTGAAAACCTGAAAGATGCTAGATGAATATTTATGCGGAGCAATCTTCACTCTCGCATTATGGTGCATAATGGGATCAGCAGCGCTAACGGAATTCACGCTGCGTGAACTTCCTCTGTGAGAACTTAGTTTAATCTGCACAGAAGACTGACAACCCGTGAACACAGAGAAAACGCTCAATGGCATGTAAAAACTTCATTGAAATAATGTTTCTGACTATATCAATGTTCTGGCAATGACAGAATAAACTTTTTTTCTTTTTTTCTTTTTTTTTTCCAGGCAGATTTTAAATCCACAGGCCACGTTTTTGAAATGGCATCCAAACAGTGTCACAGCTGACTTTGTTCTTTTGTTTCCCTGCTGATTTGGTATGTCCTACCAGCAACTGAAAAGCATCCATGGGAATCGAGCCATGAGGAAAAGCATTTCAGAACAGCCTGACGCTGACCGTCACTTCAGGGCTGGTGACAATGCAGAGCAGCCAGGCACATTTCTGCTCTGATATTCCAAGATTTGTCAGGGAACACTTTTCATTGAAAAACGGATGGCTGTTGGCTGGCTTTGGAGAGCCTGTCTGTCCTTTCAAGATTTTCTTCTTGAGGTGTCCAAAACTCTCTGTGTGTACCCAGGCAGTGGAATCCATTGCTGTGCTGCAGGCTCAGCACAAGACCTGCAGATCGGTTTTTATCTTCTTGGTGGCTGCAGATTCGCCACACAGGTCTGCATTTCATCCACTCTTTGTATTTCTTGCAAGCAGCTCACTACAAAGCCCAAGAAGCTGTTATGATCCATCATTATGCACAATCCCCACACAACTGACCACCTGTGGCTAAGTACCCACATTTTGGACAGATATCTAAATTCTTTACCTGTATGCAAGAATCTTAAGGAACTTCCTTAGCAATGCCAGTTTCTTCCTTGGCATTTCTGCAATATATTGGCACTGCTACCATTTTAATTCTGGATTTATGTATTACAAGGACAGATTTCCTGACTGTAATTTAGCATTTCCTTTTCTAAACAAGGGACCCTGCTTCACCCCTCTGCCTCACTGAATGCTTCAACACGTATCTAATCTTTCTGGTATCAAGGATATATGAAAATGCTCTGTTGAACCTGGACCTTTGTGAGGAACTAGAAAACAACACAGTTCCAGTTACCTGGAACATCTGAACCCCCCAAAATACTCAGTGTATTATCGAAGAGCTTTATGTCTGATCTTTTCTCTCCAGAGCCTACACATCTCCCGTTACTCAATAGTGACCCACAACGCATCAGAAGCACATCTGTTGCAGAGATAACCGGCTCCCTCGTGCGTGACCTTAATTAAATGAGAATGTACCAAATAAACTATAAAAGGGACAGGAGTTAGCCCAAAAAAGCAAGCTGCTCATCTGTCAGAGGGGCCACGCACCACTGGGCGTGCGGTACAGTGACCGTGACAGGGCTGGGCACACCAGCCGTTCTGTGCCACCCTTCCTAGCGCTTCAAAGCCGGAGAAAACAAAGCCGGGAGGGCGGCGGACAGAGGGGTCTGCAGGGCCATTCCCGCCCGCAGCAGCAACTGCAGCGCATTTTAAGATAACACGTTCTATTCCGACATTTTCTTTAGCGGGCGTCTCGAAGCAGTGGGGCTTGGGACTACCCCCCCCGCCCCATTCTCTGCGGGAAGAGGCACGGCAGCCCGGGTTTGGCGCGGCTTTTAGCGTTACAGCTTTGCTCGTGTAAGTGTGTGCGTGTGTGTGATTCGGTGTATCCCTGTCCGTGCCTCCCCTCTGCCGTGCACCCCTCCGCCGTGGCCGTGCCCCCGCCAGCCGGCCGGCTGCCTGCGCGCCTGTTTGTGGATGCTAAAAATAGACGGGAGAGCCTGACAACTGCCTTCTGATTGGCTGCCTCTGGTGTGCCGCTAGCCAATGGGAGGGCGGGGAGCGGCGCGGCGCGCAGGCCGGCGGCCGCTTCGGTGGGACCGGGTCGAGGAGGAGATGGGAGGGGGGCACGGCTCGGTGCGGAGCGGTGCCCGTGGGCTGGCGGCTGCGGGCAGATGCGGGGGGGTAGGAAGTCGACAAGAGGCGTGTGAGAGCCGCCAGACGGGGGTGTGCCGGGCCGGAGCGTTGGCGCTCGGAGGGCGGTGCGGGGGTGCCGGGCTTCCCGGGCCCCGCCGTTTGCTTTCCGGGCTGGTAGTGCTTTCACCTCCTTAAATCCTAAACCCTNCGCTGCCCACCCGCGCCGCCGCCCCTGCGGCTGCTGCCCGCTCACGTCGGCAGGGGGCGCTGGCCGCTGGAGCTGAACCCCGGGCCGGGTGCCTGTCCGGGCGCCCTGACCGTGACGGGGGGACGGGGCCGAGGGGAGGAGGGGCACGAGCAGCCGCCTCTGCCCAGGGGGGTGCTGGGCCGGGAGCCTCCGTACGCTCACGTATCGGCTGCCGCGCCGTCGGTCGGGCGGTGGCCGCAACGCTAAACAGGGTCTGGCAGGGCTGGGGGAGTTACAGCATCAGTCGTTAGTGCCTCGGAGTAGGAAGGGCAGAGCCGTGTGCCTGTAACCCCTTGACAAGAGTCTGTTGTCGAGCTGCCGTCATGTGTCTCGTAGAGCCTATCGCTATTCCCTGGGCATCTGTGTGTAAAGCAGGGCCTGAGGTGACTGGTGAGGCGGGGAAACAACAGGTAGTAGAAAGGACCAACATGGAGGAGGAGTGTTTGGGGTTTGTTTTTTCTGTGGAACTATCACAAAATGGTGTTAAAGCAACTGGAGAGGACAACTAGGAGAATGCCCTTAAATCTCATTTCCGATAAAATATATATCCAGTGTACAATAAGTGCATCAAATCAATGGTTTCACCAGAAAGAAGCACTAGCTACATGTATAAATACAGTTATATGGGCGCATATTATAACTAAAGTTTGGTACCTGCTAGTGCTTTATAGTCACTGCGTGCTGAGGGAACTTGGAAAGCATAAGCAGGAGCTGATGATGAGCAGGATGCTGTGCTTTAATTTATTCAAGCGCTGGATAACACCTCTGGAACTGTCAAAAAGATCTCGCAGTCTCGAGGAGTGGTTTGACTCTTTTATATCTCGTTTCCAGAACCTCTTTTCTCATGGGTGCCACACAGACTGAGCATCACAGAGGTGCGAGTCCAAGTGTAGTGAAGGTAAGAACTGTAAAGGAGGGAAGAGAAAGAAGACTTTTCATCCGAATAAATTTGCATCTTCCGATTTTCACTGAGCCTCTGTCTTGGTTCACACCGATGGAAGGAAGCAGGCACTTTTAAGTTAAATGCTTTGAAACTTCTAAAAAATCATTATTTTTTTTATTGCTTTTGCATTAAGCACAGGTAGCCTTCACTGCATGAGCATTATCTTGTCCATATGAGCTGCCGGTGTCAACTTGTAATTTACATACTAATTGCTTTAGCAGTAGAAAAGTTAACTGTCCGCAATTCAAAGGATATCTTAATTATGAAAGGAAAGTACTTCATGGCAAAGAGTGTAGCCAGTAATTATCTACTGCCAAGTGCCAAAACACGTGTGATATGAATGTTAACTGCTGGGAACAGAAGGAAGCTGCGTTCTTGTGTGGCAGTTTGAGGCTTCTAGCATGAAAAAGAAAGTCATTGTTTGTGTATTCCGTTAACTTCAAATGTAACAGTAGTTTCTGTGCGGTGATGACATTCAGAAGAAAATGGCAAAATAACTCTGGTGCTGTTAATTCAGAGGTGGTGCCAGTTATAGGCAGAGGGACCGTTCTCCACATGGGTTCTGAGCCCTTCTGGGGGCTTCTACCACACCTTGCAGGTGGTGGGACTTCTCCAGGGCAGCAGCAAAAATTCTGTGGTTTTTAACCAGTCCTGCCATCTGATCATTGCCTAATCTTCTGTGTCATCCCCTCACCAAGCCAGAATGAAGGGATTGACGCTTTTTTGGCAGGGCACATGTTCACGTTTGATATAGCTGTTTTGGGGTTTGTTGTGTGCAGCTGCAGATACTCACAAAGCTTAGGAAAATGTAATAGCTTGGAGATAGGTGTCTAAAAAAGTTCATACTGAATTTTAATATAGCATCTGCACACTTGCAGTACCACTGCTTGAAGATTTATCACAAAACTAGAGATAACATTTTAGATTAGTCCTTTAACAAGAACATCTTCAGCTTTCATTGTTTTTATACATTGCTGAGTAAACTTCTAATTTTTTTTTATTTGCAGCTTAATCCCATCTATATTTTTAACTTCATAATCTTAGTCATATATTTTATTTTAATTTTCAAAGCAATTTCTTGTAATGCCATGTAAAGCTTCAGTCCCCTATCTTTTATAACTTCTGAATAGCCAATATATGGTGACATCCCTTGCAGTACATGCTCTGTTATGTAAATATGATATTTTATGTTGATTAAGGTAATACAGTTCTTAAGGGAATCTGTTCAGGGACGTATGAATAATTTCTTTCCCTATAATATTTTATTTAGTCCTTTTCTGAGATGCCTGCATTATATTTTCTTTACCTTTCTGCACAGCCAGTGCCTCCGGGCTGCTTTTCTGAGGGCTTCAATTATCGTGCTGTCTCTAAGACAATTACATAATTAAGTGGTTTTCATTTTCATTCTGAATTTGGTAATTATAAGTAAAACATTGAAAAGTGCAACAGCTGCAATATGAAGAAATTCAATCATTAAAAGAAAATTTACCTAGAAGAGAAACACGGTTGAGAAGATTCTACTAATAAACAATAAATGAAATGAAAATTAAAAAGAAATAGGGAGAATTGAGCTTACTGAACTCCTTCAGTCTGTTGCTTTAAATGATAAACTTTTTTTTTTTAGCTTTGATGATCACAAAAATGTGATGCTCCAAGGAAAATTTATAACTATAATTGTAGCAATTAAATGAAACATTTCCCCAAGTATTGAAGAACAGCATGCTGAAAGGACAGGTGTTTTATTGCTTCATAATTTTCCATGTTTAATATTTTAAGGGTCGATTCTTCATTTGCTTTCCCTAGTTCTAGCACTGCGCCAATCACGTGTGTGTTTGTATACATATATATATACATGTATACATACATATATATACTTTTATTTTTTATTGAAACAGATGGCATGTCTCCTCTTTCAAGGCTCAGGCAAAGGGGGCATAGGAAACATGATAGGATTAAAATTATTTTGAAACAAGAAGACATCTTTCTCATATCCTGTTTCCCATACACCTGTTAGTCTTTCAAGCAAGCAGTGACAGTAAACACTCAGAAATAGGGAGCCTGTTTCGGTTGCGGTGTTCTGAAAACCCTGCCCAGTTCTTTGAGTGTTCTTTGGTATTCAGTTCCTATGACTACCTGTTTTTCAAAAACAGAAGTCTTAAAAGTTAGCAGCTGAGCTCTACTGAGCTCAACAGTAATACTCCCACCAACCACAACGGGAACCGATTAGCCATTTGTTCCAGCTCTGTTAGAAAACCTCTCCCCTAAATCCACCAGTCACCTGAGGCTCAGTGCTTTTAGAAATCAGGTCATTTCTTAAAGCATATAAACATGAGTTCAGAAGCCTGATTTTCAGCTCTTCGTTGTGAAAACATTAGACAAGCTTAATTTCTGGAGAAATACTACAAAGTCAGGGTTTCTAGAATTTAAGATATGTATATGTGCTCCGGGGAAGATTTGGAATGCTATGAGTAAAGTGCGCTTTTTGGGCCTCTGGAGACTGTATGTCTCATACATATATGTATGAAACATTATCCATGCAGCCATGCAGTGCGGGGCATGTGAGTGGAATGGTAGTGACGTCTCTGGAAGTCCAGATGAAAAAATGGCTTGAAGCAGTTAGAGGTCATGATTCAGGGAGAAGCTTCACATACGGTTATGCTGCCAACGTCAGTGGGTGTTTAGGCAAGCGTTTATGCTCTTTGATGAATTTCCATTCGGTCCTGCAGGAATGTCTGTTCAAATGCTGTGTTTGAGTTGCTTACATTTTTATCACAGTAATTGCTGTGACTATTTTGATTTTTTTAACATTTGTTTTAACCCTTGCTAAATGAATACAAGAGTTACAGAAGTGCAAGACATGTTTATTAGGGGGCTCAGTCCTAACCTACTATGGTAAAATGTATTTCCAAGAGCATGGGTAATTCTGTAGTTGTGTTAGCATGCTTGTGGATACAGTGTAGAACTTAAGTGTAGAGGAAACCTGGACAGCCAGTTGTTTAAAATTATCCTCTTTCCTCATGTGAACATTGGCCACAGAATTGAGACTTTTAGAACATGTTTTGAAATATATTTTAAGAATGTAGTAATTCGAGAGCTATAATTCACAACCAGATTTATGAGAATGAAAATGTAGAATGAAGAGCAAAGCCTGCAATTTAGCATTTAAATAAATCTCTGAGTTACACTGAAAATCAGTCATGTTGGTCATGAGTTCCTCTCAAGTCTTGATGTTACCAGATGTTAATGGGTCAGGGGTCTAATTTAGTAAAACAATTCCTGTTTTCCCAGAGGTTTGCAGGGACCTTCTTGGTGAATGCTGAGTTATTTTGAGAGAAAGAGAGCATCAGCAATTTGAGCTGGCAGAATGAAATGTGCGCAGCCCAGAGCCGTGCATCCTTAACTCGGAGTCGCATGGTGCTGATATGTAGCCCAAAGCTAATCTGTGTTCTGTTAAACAGCAAAGTTGGTAGTGTTCTCTGTTACAAGCTTGATGAGCAGGCAACATGGCATGGCAGTCCACAAGAACTTCGAAAAGATTGATCGTTGTCCTTCAGGTCCAAAACCTGGGGAATTGCTCTGAAGGACTAAGGCCTGGTGTGATACTTCAGGGTCCTAACCTTGTGTGTGTCAGGCTGCATTTCATATCAGAAATGTTATAACTGCAATCAAATGCTTCTCCATTTTTTCCCATGGCCACATTTTATAGTTGTATCGTAGTTTTTTTCTGGTAAACCATACTTCAAATATCATATTTTTATTCAAATTTCACCAGCCCACATTTGCCACTCAGCTTTCAGTGAGCAGCCTGCTGGCAGAGTGCCAAGAAGGTGTCAGTGCTAATTCACATTTGAGAAGGCAGAAGATCCCGTAGACATGTTAAGATTCATTATTGATCAGGGCTTTGTCTCCACAAACTGAGGTTATTATTTTCACTGGAGTCAGGAGTCATACTGCTTTGATGAGGAAGTAGCTTGGACCTTATCCAGCTATTGATATTTCTAAAGTGATGATCTGGCTCTAAATCTGGCCGCAGCGATGCATTGCTTCAGCACACAGATCTTATTACATATGCCTGTCATTAGCAATGCTTCTGACTTTGACTTTTGAATGCCTTGAACACAGAGCCCAGTGGTTTTAGCTTTAATAGGTTTTGTGTGTAAGGCTGTTCGTCCTTTTACTCTTGTATAATGTTGCCAGTAGGTTGCCTACTATTCACAGAGAGTAGCTACATGTGCAAAATGTGCTGCTTAGGGTAATTGTGCAGTATCATAGAATCCCAGACTGGTTTGGGTTGGAAGGGATTTTAAAGATTATCTAGTTCCAACCCCCCTGACGTGGGCAAGGACACCCTCCTCTAAAACAGGTTGCCCAAAGCCCTGTCTAACCTGGCCCTGAACACTGCCAGGGAGGGTGCAACCACAGCTTCTCTGGCAATTCATAGTGAAGAGTCATAGTGAAGAATTTCTTCCTTATATCTAACATAATCTACCCCGAACAAGCCCAGCTCTCTCAGTCTGTCTTCACAGGAGAGATGTTCCAGCCCTCTAATCATCTTTGTGACCTTCCTCTAGAATTCTTCCAACAGTTCCATGTCCTTTTTATGTTGGGGGACTCCAGAACTGGCCACAGTACTCTTCTTGTTTATTCCCTATGCTACATGTGTTTGCATAGAGGCATTTCAGTCTGGCCTCTGATGAAGCTGACTGGCTGGAGTGTCTGAAATTCCTTTGTGCAGCACTTGAGGTGCCCTCCTGCTGAGCCATGATCCTTCTCCTGGATCAGGGCATCTATTGCTGGCACTAGCACCACACTGATAGAACAGGATAGGTTGAGGTTCTCCTCCCCGGACAACTTTAGTTTAAAGCCCTCTTCATCAGCTTGGCAAGCCTATAACCAAAGATGCTTTTCTGGGTAGACCAGGTTCCAGAAACATGTCTGTATGACCCACTCAGCAGTATTATGGGCTAGCAAGAATATCTGCTGCACCACAGAGGATTCCAGAGTCGATGGTCCAAATACTTTTTTTTTTTTTTTAATGCAGAGCTTGTATAATGGAAATGTCACCGAGCTACAAAATGAGTAATGAAACCTGGATTTATTCCGGTGCTTTTGGCTGCCGAGGAGTGTGCCTCCCTCAGCTCACGCTGTGTGACAGCACCTGTAGCACTGCAGGGGTACCTGTGTTCCAGCAGCGCTCTGGCAGAGCAGCCGCTGCAAATCCACTCGCACCTGTGAGGCCGAAATGCAACGGAGTGAGGCCAAGGTGATGTTGTTTAGGGAAGGGGGATGGTGATGTTGGTTAGGGAAAGGGGATGGGCTGAAAGCTGGGGTATTGTTCCCTTTTATATGCCCATGAGCTCCTGTCATGTCAGTGCTCTTGTCTGACTGCTGCATCAGCCTTGATAGTCAGATACAAGAGGCTACTCCTTTCACACTGCTGGGCGATGTTTTCTTTTAATTAAAAACATGACTCCTGCACTGTATGTATTTGTCACTTCAGGTGAGATTCTTCTCACTGAATTCAGATATTCGCCTTATGGAGACCTATTCTAGATCACAGCCACCTTGAAGTGGTGAACACATTGAACTTGGACAAGGTGTACTATTGTAAACACTCACATAAATACTTTGGATCCCACCTTCCTAACTAGTGCAAAATATGACTGCCTTCCTCAGTATGCTACTTTACTGGGAGTTCTTTCTTTTTTTCCTTTGTTCCCATGAATCTGTTTGTGATAAGCAACCCTCTTCAAGAGCTTGGTCTTCAAGCTCATTAGTGAAGAGAAGTGCATGTGATTCTAAAACTAATTCTGTCTTAACTGTTCTCTGGTTTAACTGGCGTTACAGGCATCTTGCTGGAGCCTGATATTGGAAGTATTTTTGGCATCAGGTAAAGTCCAGTTGGGACATATGTGATAATAGGAAAGGGGTATTTATTAATACTTCATTATTTAAGAGTATACCCAGGCTTTCTGCTCTGTATTTGCAACCTCAAGGTTTTTGTGTATTTTTGTTTGCCTGCATGTTTTCATGGAAATAGTAGTAGCCTGGCATGCATTTTCCCATTTGCCTGTGCTCACACTTATTTCATAAGTGAACTGGTAGAGTCCTCACTGTAAAGATAGTAATTTTTGCTGGTTTATTGTATTTGACATGAGGAACAAAACCCCTAACCATGTTTCTAGTTTTATATGCCTTCTTTTATGCATAGTATGGATTAATAACACGTTTGGCCTGGTTGAAGGGATTTTCTCGTTTCTTTGAATTTCCTTATTAAGAATGAGGGTAATTTAATCCAATTTAAAACTAGTAAGTAGGAATATTTAGTAATCATTATTTGGGTGCAAAATAGCAAGAGTCCCCACACTTTGGCTTTATTTCTCTTTACAAGTACTGAAATATTCTATAGATGAATCCTGAGCAAGCTAAATTGTCACAATGCCTTGCTTCCCTGAGTCTTGCACTTTACCTGCTGCAGAAATTAGAATATTGAAAAAATAAAAATCTAATACCAGTGAGATAAAACTAGCACAATGCAAAAGAAGATAATTGCATTGCTCAGCTGTCACAAGGCCAACATAAAAAAAGAAGTGACTCATCTTCCTTCACATGAACAGCCTGCACAAACGTACATATATAATTATTTATTTGTATGGTTTTAATTCTTTGGCCAAATGTTGCTACTTTAGAATGCGGTTTAACCACTTAAGGATTTTGTTCAAAGTGTTCATTTATAGTTTTATCACTGAACCACAAAAAAGTGTTCTAGGCTCCAGTGTAATTAAGTTGCAGGCAAGTGTTGTATATCATTAAATCTTACTTTGTATAAGTTCAAAGTCAGCTCTCCTGCAAAGAAAGGTACAATATGCAGCAAACAAGGGCTGCTTTGTAGTGAAGGCATATTTCTTACCAAGCAAGGGTACGCTTAAGACATAAACATCAAGAAAGCTTCATCTAACATTGTAATTTTGACTTTGGAGGAAAGGGTATAATTGACTTACTTAGACCATTTCTTAAAAGATAGGGAATAAGATACATAACTCAGTCACAGAGTCACAGAATCACAGAACCAAGAAGTGTGGTTTTGAGAGTCTTACCTATGATTTTACCAACAAAATCTATAAATACCTTCAATATACAAAACTGCTGGAAAGGAAGAGCAGTGGTATAAAAACGTGGAATAATAATTACCATAGATTTAAAAACTTTGACATAATGTGATACTCCCATTAGCTGAAGACTGAAATAAAGAAGAAAGATTTTTGGGGGTTGGAAGTACAAATCTACTTTTGTAGAGATTTTTATGCAATCCTCAAGGTGAAAGAAGTTTAAGAGTTTTGCCTCATAGAACTTAATATAAAGGTTAAGGCTGAGCAAATGCTATTCATGCTAATTTACGTTTTTCCTTTTCTTTTTTTCCTTTTTTTTTTTTCTTTTTTTCTTTTTTTTCTTTTTTTCTTCTGGCTGGGAGTCATTCCTGCTTGTTGGGTGATGTGTTAGCGGTTCATGTTTGCAGAAGTTACCTGGATGAAATTGAATTTTCAGCCAGTGAGTTATTTACAAACTGTTTGCTTTGACTGTTCGCCCTGTTCTATTAAATATTTGCTTTGGTTCATTCTATTGAATCTAATTAATCAGCATCAATTCCAATATGTGCAATGCCTGCCAGTGCAAAGGAGAGGAACCCTTCTGCTTCCCTGAGTGGCATCAGGAGGTGCTTTGGCCAGTCGTACTGCTCTGACATGCTTCAGCATCTTTCTTTCTTGAAACAAAAATGAGGGAAAAAAGGCCAAACCCATTACAAACTGAGCCCTTTGCGATGTTTGCAGCAGACCCAGAAAGCTACAGATAAAACAGGAAACTTCCTGAGCTGCATGAAAGTCAGATCATCGAAGATAGTAGGACTACCAAGTGAAAGTAACTGTAATCAAAAAGCTTGCTGGCTGGTGTCATTTTCTTGTCGATCTCAGCAAATATCTACTCGTAGGCAAGCATCACAAGGAGTGACCCACTTCCTCGAACTGATTTTCCCCTCTTTTATTTTTTACAAATCTTTTGAAAAATTAGTTTAAAGGAAATAAAAAAGTGTAACATTATGGTGGAATTTTCTGTACTCTTACTTGACCGAGGAAATGCAGCTCTTTGGACTGAGTTCCCTGCCCAGTTAAAGAGGAAGAATAAGCACTGTCAGAAATGGGTTTGTCCGGTGCAACAACAGGTCTGTTTGACAGGTCTGTATGGTAGGGCCTTTGAGGCTATATATTTCTTTCTGCAGGCCAGAGGTGAAAAAAGAACTTACTTAGATGTAGACCCTCAACTTAGATGAGCTGAGGCCAATGCCAAAGGAGACTGGGAGACTAGCATGAGTTCAGTCAGGGGCTGGAGCACCTGCCCCGTGGGGAAACGCTGAAGGTCCAGAGTTGTCTGTAGCAGAGGTGTCTTTAGTGAGAGGCTTATGAGGCAGCCACCAAGAAGATGGAGCCATGCTCTTCACAATGAGGCAACCTGGATAGATTGTAACAAGAGCAACAGAGATAGAATATAAGGGGAAAGAAAAAAAAAAGAAAGCATTATGAGAACAGTCAAGTAGTTCCTTCCAGTATGAAGTTTGATATTAGTTTACTGGAAGCTCCCACTATCCAGGTCAAATCTACTGTTTAGGGAGTTGTTAGATCTCCACTGTGTTTTCTGTCTCATGAAGTCATTAAAATGGTAGAAAAGGAAGTCATATTCCTGCTGTAAAAACCTTTTAAGACAGAGCACTGTTGGAAGATACTCTGTAGCATTCAGTCTGGGTCAGGACTCTTTCTTGTAAGCTCAATTCACGTCATTATGAAGGTGTGATGCTACAATATTCCATTGGGTTTTGTGTGTTTAAGACAATACTTCAACTATATACACCAGATTTCACTGTGAGTTTTATGAGCTTTTTAAATACAAATGCTGAGCTTCTACCTGATTAGGTTTTTTTAGTCCTTTCATCCATAGTATCATTATTCTCTCAAAGACCAGCTGATGTAGCTCTTTCAACATATAAATCTTGACATGTCTTGTTCTCGGCTTTCCTGCCTCTCAGAGATCCCCTGTTAATCTCTGTGCAGTATTGCTAAGGTAATGAGTTTACTACAAACCCTGAAGAAGATCACAAACAACACAGAGCTCCTCTGGCCTCTATGAATCACATACCCCTTTCAAAATTCCTAATGTCCCATCCAAAAGTCTTTGTTCCTCACAGTACAGAACTCATCCCATCATCAATAACAAAAAAAGTCAATAGGTTAGAAATGTATCCAGGGACCACCTAAGCCTGCTATTGTTTTTCTGCCGTTTGTTGATTTTGTGCGGTTGGTTAAGTATAATATCTAATTTTTACAGCTTCTTCTCAGTTTTTGTGTGAGAAACCTGGTGTGTGCAGCTAGCATACAAAGAAGCCAGCAACACAAGCAAGCTGCAATGTCAGACTTCAAAAGAAGGAACAAAAAATGCACTCTGAAGGTCAAAATCAATGTGATAGCTCAATTATGAGTTGTCCATTCCCACTTTTGGAGAGGTGAGAGTTTTCTGAGAAGAGACACAGTGCACTCTAAGAGGATCCGCTTCATGTGTTTCCTGACAGATGAAGTATGGTGGGTACAGCCTGGGCAAAAAATAAAGATCTAAAGGTTTACTTCTGCTTTTCCTTTCGGACACAGTGTAGCTGATTTCTTGTTTCATGGGTGGTGGGGTGAAAGGGGATGAAGGAGGAAGACCTCCTTGCATTGTTTTTTCCAAGGGATGTGATGCCTGGGTTTCAGTGGAAGGTAGTAAATGGTGGGTCACCACCCTGTGAACCTGAAGAGATGAGTCTGAGTCCTGGGTCTGTGAATAAGCCTGTGTATTGTGCAGGACAATTACACATTTTACTTCTCTGATCTTCTGATGCCCCTCTTACACTTTTCTTGTCTGTTTTTATAGGAATACATTCAGGAAAAGGGATGGAGTCTGGCTGTTTGTTTATTAAGACCCTTTAAGGTTGTCTAACATGCTTGAAAATAATATTCTGGCTCAAAAAAAAAATAGTTAAAATTCAAAGGTGTCATAAAAACAACCTGTGTTCTCCACACCTTGGTGACTTTTACCAGTACTGGTTCTTGTAATAAGTGCAAATGTGTTCCTATCATAAGCAACCTGTGTGAAATTCGTACTAAAGAGAAACAAAACACTGAAGAAGAAAGACTCCGAGGTGGTTAAAACATGTTTGCATAATGACTCAGAAGCTGAGCTGTGCACCCCCGGTTCCCCTTTCGGTCCCTTCACAGGAACCGGTTGTGTTCACAGAGCCATCAACATGCTTTAAGTGGAACGAGGCGCTTCTGAAAGTGGCTTCGTGTTACAGCTGCAGGGATGTGCTTCACTTGGTGGAGAAGGCACAGGAAAAGGCATTTGGAATCGAAGGTGGAGATTTCCTACTCCATATCTGATACTGAGAGCAAATAGAAACTCAAACCACGCTTTCCCTTACCTTGTATATCTTCTGTCTGTGTCTTAGTACTAGCTGCTGGAACTGGGGTTTTTTTGACTGACTTAATTCTCTTACTTCTCATTACTGCTATTATTGGGGCTTATATGGGGCTTGCTGCAGCACCAGGGTGCAACTGCTGTTTCAGGAAAAACTCCTTGAATAAAGGAGCCATTGGAAGGTGACTTTAAGCCTAAAGGAAAACATCTGCTGAAGTGCTTGCTCCTGAATTAATATTTTGGAGGTCATACTACTGATGCTATCAGTGCCTTCCGGCTCAACGCCTGCCGCTTCCTTGCTCATATGGAGGATTAACATCAGACGGGATTCTCTGGGACACATGCGTGATGAAGGTCAAAAATTTGCCTCTGCTATGCTTCCTCTCCATGATCCAGTAGAGATTTTTCCACAGAGCACCAGTTTTGCAAAGTTGGCAGGGAGAGGGGAGAGTTTCCAGCATCTGATGGCTTCTTCCATCCTCCAAACATATCTGAAGGCAGCATGGCTCCTTGTGGCCTGCCACACACTCTGGTTCCAGTCCCAGAGCTCTCCTTTAGGGTAGTGGGCAAACTAGATGGAGTCTGTGAAGCACTGTGGGGCTGTCAGGAGGCAGGGTGAGGATGATTGGATGTCAAAAGTAATTGGTGCTGGGACTTTCTGTGAGCCTTGATCCATAGCTGAGAGGGTATAAGCCCTCGCTTTTCCGTGTCACCAAATAAGGGAACAAAAAATACTTTGAGCTGAGATACAGATCTTTCAGATCTCAGTTACTCATTTGCAAAGGAGGGCACAGTCCATGATGACTTTTAGAGGAATGAGGAATGCCTCCTGAATGAGCTGGTGTGCAGGGTGAGGAAGAGTGGTACAGAAGGCCTAGGGATAGGCTTAGAATTGTACATTATAGCTCTAAATCTGAAACCCAGATTTTAATTAAAGGCTTAAAATAATTTTTGTTTTCTTTTTTTCTGAAAGGGAATATTTGATTTTGGCCGTGGAAGTGAGGTTTTGCATGAAGAACCGTAAGAAAACAGGCAAGTTTAAAAAATAAAACGGACAGAGATGCTTGCCATTTTCAATACACATTTCTAAAGATCACCTGTAGCCAAGAAATGAAGAGGCATTTGAGTCAGATGACAAAAAAACTCCTTGTTGGTAAGACTCTTTCTGGTGCCACCTCAGAGTTTTTATTGTGTACCTAAGAACTCTCCAGTAACCTTCCTGTAATGATGAATTTGAGGGCATGTTGTTGCCTTTACATCTATCGTGTCCTTCAAATCTGTTACTATAACATGTGTTCCAAAGTTCAACTTGATGTCTATAGGGTTTCTGAAAAATGAGAAACAGACAAAGAGGCAAGAAAAAACCCACCAATCTTTAATTGAAACAAGCTGCAGAATCACTATACAGGGCAACACGAGTGCACAATGAAATTGGGAAACTTGGGGGAAGGAGAAGGAGCACAGAGAAAGAAAAAGGAATGGGTTAGTGTGTGACTTACATATGAGAGGTTCTCCTAGTGCAACCAATGCTCATTTTCCAGACAGCTAAGTGCTTCTCTTTATAAAACGCAGCATTCAGCAGTTGGAATTAGCCAGGCAAGCCGAGCTTTCCTACGCTGGGTGTCTGCCACAGTCTGGGGTTTTTCTACTTGTCTCCAAATGGTTTAGCTGGTTTTATGAGAGCTGTTCTTTTTGCCTTCTCTTTCAAAATCCATACATGCTTGAACATGGTATAAAACAGATAAAATTGTGTGCTTTATCTGCTGAGCCCTGCCAGACATTAGCACTGGGGGTGTTAAATGTATTTCCTGTTCTCTCTTCTTTGCCCTGTAACCCATGCGTGTGGGAAGACAGTCATTCAAGTTGGGTGCCGATGGTACAGATTGGGGCAAAGAATGTGAGGTAAAGAAGTTGAGACTAGACGTTGTTGGTGCTTCAGAGGTTGGTTTTGAAGGCTAACACTTCCTGAGAAGGGAAAGGCAGAACAGTATTTGGGGAGAAAAGTAAGTAATACTGGGAATCGGCGATGAGGAGAGGCTGGTGTCCTGCAGATCAGCACTTGTTGGATAACAAAGATGAACGAAAGCATAAAACTGGTAAAGTAATGCCTGATCCCACTGAATAAAGGCATCTCATTATATTTCCTTAAGCCTTGTGAGCTTGAAATCATAGTCTTGATGTCCTTTTAAGGCAGGGGAGTATAGCCCTCCCCGCACACCCACACATTTTAAAAGAGCTTTGTTTTGTGTCTTTCAGCTATGTTGCATCTTGCATTGCATCTTAACTGTCCGCTTCCACCAGTCGAGCTATAAAACATGGAGTGATCTTCATTACTGTATCACCCAGCTGAGTAAAGAAAATACTCTTGGGTGTTGGCAGTGGTAAAAATGCTACAGAGTAGTGCTTTAACAGAGGCATTCCTTCTTCTTCCATTGTGCATTTCTGTTAAAAGCTGACAGTACCTCCAAAAGTTTAATATGGTTAAAAAACAATATGAAAAAATAATATCTTTAGCAGTTCAATTTGAAGAGAAACCTAAATGATTTAAGAAAAAGAGGGAAATTAATATCACAGCGGACTTTTAACAAGCTCAAATAAAGTACAATCACTAATAGAGATACAAATGTCATGAACTTTTCTGACTACAGAAATCCATAAGCAGCTCAGAAGCAGTTGATGTAATGTGTTTGGTTCATTCATGTTAATAAAGGCTTCATTTGTTTTACTACTAGGATTTTTTTTTTTCATCAGCTGAAATATGCCATTTGTTTTCTTCATATGCTGTAGTTGCCAAAGGGTATTTCAAATGTTCCATTTGTACACAGGGGAGAAAAACTCTTTAGAAGTAAATTCTCAGTCCTTTCAGTGGCCATATTTGCAAAATCTGTTACACTCGGTCAGGAAAGTTAAACACCAGAGACCTCACTATGCTTCTTTCACCTGAATTCAGTCATCTGTCATACACAAGGAGGGCGTCATGAATTCACAGTTTAAAAAAGCCAGTTTGAGAAACTCTGGCTTACTGGCCTACTTTCAGACAGCATCCTCTCAAAAATAGCTTTAATCCATTTGTTTAGTGCGTTATCCTGGAAATAAAGAGCTGAGGAACAAATAATCCATTTCTGTACAAAAAACACTTGCTGTTTCTGTAGCTTTCCCTAGAATACTCTGTCACTTTAATCTTATGCCACTGTTCCCTAGTGTTTATTGCATAGTTTAATTCAGATATTGCTGCAGTTCTCAGAATTCACCAATAAATGCCCCCTTTCTTTAAAGCAGCACATTTTCCTGTGCTGGATACTCCCCTTTGGTCTCCAGGTGGTCATACTACTGAACTTCTTTTGCAGCCTTTTCTAGCCTAGACCTTGAATGATTTCTCACAAGACCCCCATGACTCAGTGGTTCAAATAGGGAGCTGGCAAACCACCTGGTTGTGGTGGTTCAGTCCCAAGCAGCAGCTGAGCACCACATGCTGCTCGCTCACTCCCAGAGGAGAAACAGGCAGAGCCTCTGTGGGTTGGGATAAGGACAGTTTGCTGACAAAATCACCATGAAAGGGGAACAATAACAGCCCACAGCAAATTTCACTCACACCCAGTAAAAGCACAGAATGCTTTATTGATCCAATGATAATGGAGTACTGCAACATGAAGACTGACCTGACACCCCAGCCACACTCAGACTGCCCTGGAGGCATCAGGACTACCCTGCCCCGCCCTGATCAGCCCCTTTTATGGGGCAGTGTGTGTCTGGTGGTGTGGAAAACAACCCAGGCTAACTCAGCTCACCTGTACTGGCTGCTTGGGAGGGTAACTCTGGCCTGGCCAGAACCAGGACACTGGTTTGTGATAACTGCCTCACTGGTGTTTACTTTTCCTCATGACATCGCTGATAAAGGAATTTCTACTTGTTTTAAAACATGTACAAGAGCCTTTTTGTTGAAGTAATCCACGTTCTCCACCTAGCTCTCTTGTACAGTTTTCTGGTGAAAGTGTCAGGCAGGAGTCATCTACAGGTCCTACTTCCAGCTCTGCCATGGGTTTCCCAATGCTTCTGGGTTTAGCCCTTTACCCTGACTAATGCTCAGGGTTTCATGCTGACGATGGAAAGGGTAACCCATCTTTCACCTTGCCTCTTGAATCTTTTGTCTTCTCTCTGTCCCTTTGCTGAGGACGCCACTCTAAAAAGATGTGATCACCTCTTGTAAATGTCCCAGATTTTAGCTGTGGTCTCTGTTGTGGGTTTTAGTGATTTAGGGCTAGAAATGTGATCTTTAGCTTTTCTGAATCAAAACATAATGTGCTGAGCTCAGAGATGCTAGATATCATCAGTACCAAAGAAATACTTCTAGATAGCAAATAAGTCAGTCATTGTGAGCTGAAAGTGTATTGTACAGCAATCCCATCCTTCTCTTTGAAGAAATCAATATGCCTGTGCTTCCTGGCCTGGTGACATTTTATTTTTTTTTGTCTTTCTCATATTGAGCCTCGAGTATAAGAAATTTGAACAATATCTTTCTCAGTCTTGGAAAGTCTTTTAATGCATCCAGAGACAAAAATCGTATTATTCACAGCAGCCTTGGTGCTTGTTACTGTGAAGGGAAAAAATCCGTGTCATTCCAGCTACCAACACTATTGCAAGAAAATAAGAGAAAGGCGATGTTGTGTATGAATCTTATTGAATTGCAAACTGCTTTCTCAGCAATCAGAGCTGTACACTGATGCAAATCAGATGCTTACATAATGCTGTTATGCAAGGAGGATGACAAGAGCTGCAGTGATTGAGGTACTCTGTGTGTGTTCATACTATGTTGTCCTTTCACTTCAGAAAACAACACTGACAAATTAACTACTTGAAATGGACGGGTTTTAAAGTGACTCAAACATGTCCCTGTACCGTGCTGACTTCTCACCTAATTTGTTTGTTTGTTTGGGTTTTTATTCCCCTGAGGTGCTTCATGGAGCACAGCAAGATGAGCATCCCCTTTTCCCTGCCGTATCTTGGGACAGCGCTTTCATCTCAGATGCGCCCGCATGTGCTGTGCAGAGCGGCACATGGCTGAGATTAGGATGTGGTCTTTAGCTGACATACCAATGAAAAGACAGCTTCTAATTTAAGATGTGCTCTGCATCACTACACATCCTGACTAATACAAATGATAGCATTTGTGTATGGTCTTGCAGAGCTGTTTTTCAATAGAGCCATGCCAGGAATCGGATGAGAATCTGGTTTTTTTAGTTAGTATCAAAATAAGCACTTAGATGCTAAACACATCTAATACCTGTTTAAATGTTTAAAGAGGGTGAGGTGGGGGGAGGTTTCCTCTGTTATTTGTATTTCTCCATCATTATCCTGTTGCAAAGTTCTCTGGAAGATGCATGCCAAATAGTAAAGACTTTCTGAAAATCAGTTTATTTAGAAGTGATAAATGGGATATCCTAATGGAAACTGTATTTGAGGAATTTCACGTGTCTGTATCTAACTACAGTGTAAAAATACAGTGTCTATTTTTTACATTTCAGGTACTTGGTGTTATCAATGAACTGCTTGAGTAGAGTCAAAAGACCAAGGGTTGATGACAGAGATGGTAGAACTGCTGAAACCAACTGATGAGAGGTATAAAGATACCTATTAGCAGCTCTTTCTCATTTCTAGACAACATGCATAAGCATCAAAGCTAGCTCAAATGTCCTTCATCATTTTGAACTGATGATTTTCTCCATGTTTTTTATCTTAATCTTACCATAGTATAAGATAAAGTGAGTAACGTTTCATTTGGAATTAATCTGGATAAAGTTGCTAGGGAATTGAAATAAAATCTTATTTGCAGCTTTGTGATAATAGCAGGAACAGAATGGAATATATTGAGTTTTGGGAAGAAAAACACTGAGCACATTTTTATGCTAAAAAGGATGTTTGTAAGGACATTAACCTGCAGATGTTTTTTTTTTTTAAAGTTCCTTTAGCATACTCCTTTCCAAGAAAATGTTTTTACAGTGATGTGAAATAGCTGTGCAGATAGTATATCTAAGGCCAAGTCACAAGCAAGGCAAAATATGAGATGCTGAAGAAGAAGACATGTCAGTAATACCAATAATCTCCTTTGCCCTCCTCCATGTTTTACCTGGGGTCACCAAATACAAGAGTTCAGAGTCCTTTTACTGCAGAGGATGATGAGTGAAACACCAGTAGCTGCACCAAGCCTGGAAAGGAAATGGGAGGAAGAAGACAAAGGACAAAATAATAGTTAAAAGGGTACCAGAGGTATTTGTCCAAAAATGTATACTACCCGTATGGCAAACATACAGTATTATTTGCATCATACCTGTAGGTTTCAGCTGAGATCCTGCTGTGTTGGCTGTTATAAAAGCACACAGAAATGAGAATCTGTATCTATAATATCCTGAGCATTTGAGACAAAGAGGGTTTGGGAAAAAAAACAGGTGCCTGACATGCCTTAGATTCTGGTTTTGATTGTGTTACTGATCTCGTTTTGATTGTGGTCTGACTGCTGGCCAGAAACAATATATTTTAAATGTCTATTTATATATGAAATGGTTCACTTTACGTCAGAATTCAGATCTGTGGCAGACCCAGAAACAGAACCAGGTCACCTGGGAAACTAGTTTATTTCCTTATCCCGAGGTTGTCTTTTAATATATAATGTAGCGATAAATTAGCTGAATGAAATCCTCTCCTTCCTCCTTTTCTTGTAACTATTTGGAGACATTAATTGTATTTCCACATTATCCAACCTTCCATATTTATTCCAGTATATTAACACTCTCCCCAGAGAATTTAATCTCTGCCCCACAGGACAGTGCTGTGTAAAATATTGAAAAAACTACGATTAAGAAATGGCAGATATGAAGAACTTGATACCAGCTGTCTGATCTTGCCTCAAATACATTCTCTAACTCATAATGCCATAAATAAAAAAAAATTAAAAAAAAACCCAAAACACTGATGTGAATTACATTATGTCTTTCAAACCTGCTGTTATTTTAAGTGAAACTTGGATGAAAGATGGGCAAAATCAAAAGAAGTAAAGCTATTCCACCCTTCTCTGGGCTTTTACTACTATCATAGATCCAAGTGAATTGGGGAATTTTAATGTAACGATTGTCTCTTTTTGTATTCAATAAAATATGAAAAATAGATTTGCTTTGTTCCATGACATGGGTGACACATTCAGTAGAGGGGAGTGCCTTAGCACAAGGTGTGTAGCTCTCCTTCTGGCATGCTATTGCTCAGTATTAGAAATATTTTCATGTCCAGAGTGTGGATATAAACTCTGTCCCCAACTAGCTGGAATATGCTGGAAAATGAATAAACACAAAGGGTTTCAGTGTGCATTTGGTCTGGAAACAGGAGGTAATAAAGTAGTGGGGACGTACCAAAAGTGCTAATTCTGCGTTCCCTTTGCAAGGCTGCACTGCTTCTCGTGGGGAAAAGAGAGGAGCCCAACCTCAAAAGTGGGAAAAGCTGTTGGGTATGCTGATGGACAGCGAGCGCAGGTCCTGTTTGTAGGCATGTGTACAGGCTGGGCATCGTGGATGGAGCTGAGCTGTGGGCAGAAGAGATGTCATAGCTAAAGCTTTTGACACTTGGTTCTTAAGGAAGTTCCTGATTTTTCCAGTCCTGCTTTTGATTTCCATTTGGAAAATCGAGGTGCAATGTTTTTCTTGAGATTTCACGTTGCCAAGTCAAATCAAGCCCACAAAAAAAGAAAAGCTTTTGCTTTAAATTCGGTCTACTTCAGTATCAGGTTTTCTGAGCCAAGGGATTACCACACAAACTGGGATTAAGGAAGACATTTTGCAGTGGTATCTGGGAGTGAGTGAGTTTGTTTGCATTATGTCGTGACACTGCTGTCAGTGATACAGCAGTGATTGGCAAGAGGTTTCATTTGTTTTTCAAAAATTTTTAGCCTAAAAATGGATTTTTTTTTCTCTCTGCTCCCTCACAACTTTAAGAATGTTGTAAAAGGGATTCTATTTTTTTAATGAGCTTTTCCGTTCTTCTTACTCTCCCTTTGTCCCCAAAATGAGTCTACAACAAGAGCTACTGCTGTTGTGGTGTTGCTGTAACTCATTATCCACAGACAGAAATGAGAACTGACCGTGGCACAAGATGAATCCGTTCCCAACCCAGCACCTCTGACTGCAACGCAGATGGAAGACGGCAGCATGTTTGCTCATTCAGGCTGTAACGGGAATGAGAAATGGGACAAGGGCAGCTCTGTTTCCTTCTAGGGGTATGCCTTGAAATGTTTTGAGTCCCAAAAATCTCAAATAGCATCTGGTTTGTAGAGCTTTTTCTACTTGCCCGTCTTTTTAACCAAAATATTAGCCAGAGGGAAAACCAAACACGCTTTTCACTGGAGCTTGATGCTACAAGAAACTGGCAAACTGCTTGAAAAAACAGCAAAGGTGACAGAGCATAAAAAGAAGACACCCAGGACATAGGACTCATTCAGAAACGACCTATAAAGCTTCCCCATCCTCTCACCAACGTAATGTTGGCTAAGTACTACATTGGTCTTGTTCATTGGAACAATAGTTGAAGCTGGATTCAAAAAGAGCCCGCCCATTGTGTGAACACTATTGTAAGGATTTTTGTGTGTCTGCACCTTCCCCAGATCATTAAGTTCCAGTCTGAAAACTTCCCTGAGAGGCCACACCTTTGGAACAAATGTATGTTCCTGATTTGTAGTTGCCCTAGATTTTTTTGTTCTTTGGCCTTCATGATGGCATATGCCAATCCTTGGCGACAGTTCTATCCGCATACCTCAGCTCTGTTCCCTTCACATGCTGTGTGTTTCTGTGTTGTTCTTTCAAAAAGCATTACATAAAGTGAATTGATAAAAAGACATATGATAATAAGCATACATGCCTCAGGCCTCACGGCTTTAAAATCTCATGCTTACACAGAGAGCATTGTTTGTTAGAAGTCAGCAGTCTCAATAACCCATTATAGCTTTGTTTACTCAAGGGCACACAATAATCTCTCATTTCAACTCCCAACCAAACACTCCTTTTCTTAAACCCACAGTCCCCCATCACGCACTCAGGCTCCCATTCACCTCATGGGCGTTGTTTTGGCACATATTTTCCATCATGTAAAGTTGCATCTCATGCCAGCCCCAAAAAACCACAAAACCATTCGAGTGAACCAAGGGCCCAATTGTTTTGTGACGTTGACTTTCAGATAATTAGCCTTGAAGTAATGTGTTTCTGTTGCTCTGGGTGGAGGAGGCACAGTTAAGTGCCGTGCTCAGTGATGCGGAGAGCAGCAGTGAGGCACTGGAACAGTCACAATTTCAGAACTGCAGAGACTGTCCTTGCAAAGACACACAGAGAGGGACAGGAGAACCTCAGAACTATTTGCAGATTAATTGAGTAGGGTAGTTTTGGTAAATGACTTGAGTGTGATAGGATATTGTCACATCTGGGGGAAGAAAGGGACGGGGGTGGGGGCGGGGAGGAAAGGAAGAATAGAAGCCAAGCAATCAAATTGCTTTGTCTCTTTCCCTTTCTTATTTTCAGAACAAAATACATCAGCCAGCAGTAAAAAAACAGGTGAGAAAAAGTGTGCTTTTGTGCCTTTTTATACACTGTCAATTCCAGCCCATGTATGGGATTGTCTCTCCCCTGTTCTGGTAATTCCTTTGGTCAAGTCAGAAGTCATCTGGAGTTTCAAAAGTTGTGGTGGAAAAGATTTCATGTCATCTGCGTAACTGCACTGAAACAGGTTCCAGGACAAAATTGGCACTCCTGCCTCTCCTTCCAGGAACCGTAAAAACACATGTGGCAATTAAAAAATTAGCAGTTTTCTGAACTTTGTGAACCTCAGATGACGTTTAGTTTGTGTTCAGACCAAGTATTTTGCAAAGGTACCATGGATACTTGCTTGGTAAGAGCTGGTTTTATGCTCCCTGTAAGTTGGACTTTGGCTGGAGCTGTTGTTCATTTGTATTATGCCAGCCTATATATTAAATAAGTATCATTCAGGTTAGGAATTTTGGCAACCTTGATTTGAGGATAATGTGTTGTTTCATGCTTTTCATAACTACAATTTAATTTTGTTAACTGCTAGAGGAATTATTTACAGATTTTCCCCCCCTCCCCCTTAATTTTATTAAGCTACAGAAAGAATTATTTTCCTTCATGCGAAGAAAATTGGAAAAGCAGGGAAAAGTCTGTTCTCATACTCAGCTGGATTTTGTAGCAAGAGAAGCAGTTATGGGACTGCCCATGGTGCTCCTTGAGGACATGACAGCTGGTCACTTAAATCATGGATGACCTCTTTCTCAGGGATGCTTTACGATGATGTTGTAGGAACCCACTTACTTACCGTCATGTTTTAGGAGCACATCTTAACCTGCTTTGGCAAGCCTCGCAGCTTCTTGCTTTGCTTTTGCCTCTCTGGGACTTTTCCTTTCTTTTCAGTGTTGAGTGGAACAGAATATCTTTCAAAGTTGTTTCTCCCATTTTCAAGCAAAAGGGAATCAAGCAGGTAGCAGGGAACCCCATGGCAAAGCAATTTCACAGGACGGCAGTGAGTGGCACAGTGACCACCTTTCCTCCTAACCCACTGGGCGTGCTGCAGGTGTGCCTGTTGCATACCCTATGTCGTTCAGCATTTTCTCTCCTTATTTTCTCTGAAAGAGTGTTATTTGCCCCCTTTCTTCCTGCCCAGCCCTGGGTCCCTTTTGCTGGACTGTGATTGAAGCTGAGCCACATTTTTTGATTAGAAATTACAATCTTGGCTCTGCTGTTTGCTGAATCTCACTGCCATATTTTCCTTTTTCTCCTCTCCCCTCCCTTAAATTTTAGTTGGTTTTTTTTTTTTTAAAAACTTTTACACATGCCCAGATGGCGTGGGAACCTTCCTCAACGAGCTTAGAATTTAATGCCCATTTTGTAATGCTGTTGAGTTTGGCTTTGGGCACATACATAAACAGAGCAAGAGGCACTGCCAGTGCAAGAAGCATGCAGTACAAGCAGATGTACAGAACAGAAGAAACCCAGGACATAAGAAAATGAAGTGGCTCAGTCCACTGCAGAAAACAGTAGTGTTTGTTCCTTCAGTTTTCTGTTTTGAGATATTTTCATCCAAATCCTTCCTTTCACTACCTTAATATGAGTTTGGAGTCTATGTCAGAGAATCCTGAAATGTAGGATAGAAATCACTAATGGTAGTTAGAAATTATTCCGCTTTCTTCCACAAACCTATATGACTGAGAAATAGTCTTCTGTTGCCACCAAGACCTATTACATTAAATGGCAAGGTAGGTGAGCAAGGCGTCGGTGTCTGGTATACAAACAAACAGGTTCTCAAGGCTGCATAATCAAAAAGCTCAAATACTATGTTCCCAATCTACTTGAGAAACTGTTTCTCTTTCTAAATGAGGAGGTCATATCAAACATGAAAAAAACCTCTAAGGCAACGTGGTACCCTGACAGTGATGAGATCCATAGCGGCTGTGGGCAGAAGAACAGGGCAAGAGAAGACTTGCCTCCTGCTCTCCCAGCCCCCAGTAGTTTTCAGCCCAAGAACTTTCTGTGTCTTTTTATTCCCATGGCTTGCCACTTGTCAATTAAATAGGCAGAAATTACTGCTGTGGATTTAGATGGAGAACAGGGAGCTGAATTTAACTGCCCATGCACTAGAGCTGGGAGAATGGTTCATGGAATTGCTTGCTTCAGTGCAATGATGGCCATCACAGGCACACTTCTCAATGAAAGCTCTCCTGGGCATAAGCTGTGGCATTCAGTAGCATGACCTCCTCTCTTCATAGCTTTTGGAAAGCCACCACGCTGCCAGGCACTCCCAATCAGACAAGCACTGGGAGTTGATCTGTGTGATACATTTGAAGATCTCATCTGTCGTTGAGCCCACCCGTGGCAGTACTCTGTTCTTGGAAGCTGATGAATGGTAGCCCAGATAGCAAAGTGTGCTGAGGACAGTGTGTCTCAGTCCTCTGCCATCAGTAAGAGAGGAATGTGCTTGCTTCGTTTGGGGGTAGTGGGTGACCTTGCGGTCTCTTATTGAACTAGACTGGTTTATAAGCATCACAGAACACCAACCTACACATCAGAGTGTGGAAATAACCAGGAGTGGGGAGGGAATGCGTTTAATGAATGCTGTGGTTCACCATCTTTCGAAAAGCTATTGCTTTGCTCACTGAATTGCTGACAGACATAATGTTAATCTATTCCAGAAAGAGCACTGAAGTCAAGAAGAGGTTAAAAAAAGACTAAATCGGCATCATGTTGGGCCGATCTTGAATCTTCCTATAAAACATAAACCTAATTCCTCTACCTAGTAGGGAGACCAAGGCTGGCTGCGTGTCACAGCTCACTGGGTGTGACATTCTGAAAAAAGCATCTGCTCCGCTCCTGGCAATGATTTTCAAAAACAATTTGCACTTTATCTCCGTGACACCAAGAGATCACACATCAGCCAACACAGTCAGGTATCAGGGGTGAATCAATGGCTGGCTTACTTCCCAGGGTCTGTCCCCTAGTTTTATTACTGCTGACAGTGGAGCCAGCAGTTAAAGGGCAGCATGAGATGACCAGTTTGTAGATAACACTAGGTTTTGTACACTAGCTGAGCCTACTGGGGCACAGTTTCCTTTAGAGTGATGATAGTATCAAAGAACTTCCAGCATAAACTTCCAAAGAGGTTACCCAGTTTTATCTGCCATTTGAAGCCCCACAAATGTTTTCTCAAACAGCAGGATAGATAACGACAATAACAAAACCGGTGGCTATATACAAATTATAGCAGGGAGCAGTGTCTCAAGAAAACCATGGGGTTTAGCAACTAGAAGTAAAAACCTGACATAAACACATGAAGTGGATATACGACATGTGGTACGGGGATGTAGTACCACATTTTCCATCTTCTTTAGGGAAGGCCACCCATATCGTCTGTGAATGGGAAGCAGCTGGGGAGTAATCTTTATCAGCCTGAAACATATACCGGCAATCTGCAGGCCAAGCTATAGTTTGAAATTACACTACTTGTGCTGCCAAGTGGCAAGGCGTTTAATGTGAAGAGTTCAATAATGGAAGGATTTTAAAATAAAAAATAAAACGTCCATTCTTAGCTCATTATTCTCTGATATGGGAGCATAAATACTTGTTGAGACTATTGGAAGCCTATCCCTACTCAAAAATACTAGCTGAGTCGCCTTATGTGTTCCTGTTGAAATCAGCAGTAAATCCATAGACATGTCGTTTCTCTCATATCAATATGAAATTCTGTCAAAACTTTATTATTTCAGCCATTTTTTCACAATTTACTGCACTTTCTAATTCTCCATTACTTGTACTCCTCTTTGCTTCCCAATGGTTGTCTAGGTCTAATGGTCCTTTTCCTTCCCCTGTCAAAAATCTCGCTGT